>MU864492.1:0-62125 GCA_033296905.1 Podospora australis
CGGGGGTGAGTCATTGGGCGCTCCGACCACGATCTCCGGTCGCGTCGCCCCCTCCATCTCGCACTCCCTAAACCGGGCGGCTTGATATCGAGAATCCACTGCAATTTTCACCCCGCGCGAGGAGGTCCTAGGTAAGTGGTTAATAATAGCGCAACACACTAATACTTGAGATGCTATCATGCTGCAGTTACAATGACGTCATCACTGTTACGGTTCCAAATGGATTTGCAACTCCAACGCGCCTGATCTTGTAACACCTAATCATCCACGATTAGTAAAACACAGTCAATGTTCAAGACTGCCTCTGATTTCTCAGCTACGGTTGAAGCTCATTTTCACACATCTGTTTGCTAATATGGAGATAGCGGTATATCTGAAAGAACTAACCTTGAACTCTCTGAAAGCTTTTTTAGTTGTCTTCAATTGATGCATTTGGGCCATGTTTTCCTATATTACTATTACCACCTCACATAAGGTATGCATCGAGCTCACCTATTTTGGATGTTGTGAGTCACAACTCGTGACTGAGCGGCTCTGCCAACACCAGATCCATATTATGGAAACAGCCAAGAATATTGTTCCTTTGATCGAACATGGCTCCTGTGGTATTTCTAGAAGAATTGGCAGGTCACAGGGACTGTAGTACTTGGTAGAATGATAAATTAATTCTAAGGTAAGGAAGGAAGAAGATCCTACGTGTGGAAAGAGATCTGTGGTGGTGTTATACCCAGTGGCTAACAAAGTAGGGATCTTCGTCAAAGGCCTTACAGTAGGTGAATGGCCATTGTAGTGGTTGTTGTTGAGCTTGCAGAGCTAAGGAAAGATTAGGAGAGGTCATGCCATGACAGCTCCCTGGTGTGGTCATGCGTGTGCTCCATGATGAATGCTTGCCTCAGATCACTTCATCAATTCCTTCACGAGGTTCTGCAACCCGTCACGGTTGCCAACCTGGGGAGGGACTCAAGATGTGTAAATAATGGGGATTAAGGGTGTGATATTTTCAACTAGATAGACATCTGTAAATAAACCCTTTACACCTGCAAATTTCCACTAGGATGTATTGACGGATTTCTACCACGATACTTCTTGAACTTGCATACATCTACCTTTTTTTTTATCTATGCCTGCAGTGTTTATTTGAATGCGTAGAAGGCTGAGTTAGAAGGCATTTAGTGGAAAAGGTTATGCCCCCTAAAAAGAATAGTCCCCATGATTCACACAGCGTGGTGTGTAGGTACCTAGGCAGGAAAGAATATGCCGTATCTCCTATCAGCAGGAGGTACGCATGTTTGCTTATTCACGTTGGTGTCACGGCGCAGCCAATTGGCCTTGCTGGGCACACCTGCGCACGGGCCACATTTGCATTCACCCTCTGATTGGCCAATCCCACTGTAGATTAGATAACCGTACCGGCAACCAAGCCGGCACATAGCATAGATACTTCCACAGGCTACGGATCTTCCTAGGGAATTTCTTTCCTCTTTTCTTCCTTAGCTTAGAATCAATTCATACAGCCATCAATACAGTGGATGAATTCCATCGATTCCACCAATATTATCGCATCGTGACAGTGTTGCAGTGATCTAAGGAAAGTCCATCAGGAGGTATAGATGAGATGTCGCCTAAGGCTGGCCGTCTCCTTCCCTTGACCAATAAAAGGTACCTATACATCATGGAAAAACCCAACCTTTGGTCCAAGTTCGGTCCCGCGCCCCAGGTTAAATCCCAGCCAAACTGCCGTCAAATTTCCACACCTTTCAACTTCATCTCGCTTCTCGACGTTTGGACTGCATCGAGTTGCAACAACAGTGTTCGCCTGCATCTTCACAATCATCATTGGACCCAAGGTCAATTATCTACCCACAACAATATCCGCAGTCGGATTGCGCAGTCAAATCATGGCGCCCTTCACGACGATGGCAGGCCATGGGAGAGATATGCCACTTGTGCCCAGGTACCTATAAAGACGCAACACTCGTTCGTCTGGGTTCTAATGTTTGACGTCTACATAGGGCAGTCTTTTCCGACAACCTTGTTAAGGAGATCGCCCTTTGGTGCTTGATAGTCATGGGATGCGGCTATCCCGGCACCTACTACCTTTTAATTCGCCTCATCCCAGACGGGTTTCCAGAGAGAGCAAATAAAAAGTGGTCCAACTATCTGATCGCCATCGTCCCGAGCCTGTTCTGGTTTCTTACATGGCCTTTCGTGGGGGTGGCATGGTTGGTTAGATGGTGCAAACAACCGGTATCAGGGGACATTGAGCTGAAAGATCAATCATGATAAATGAAGGTGGTGGTAAAATGGGCTTAGGGTATGTTTAGTATGGGAAAAGACCACAGCGAGAAATAGCACATCAATTTGGTGGCGTTTGATATGCATGCGATAGTCCTTTGATGTGCGTGAAAGGTCCTTTGATACACGTGCACTTATACACAGTTCGTGAATGGGCTTACGGCTAGAAGTGCTTTTGTCTTGTCGTGATTTCCACTAAATGCGTGGCGCTGACTATTCTATCCATATAGAGTGCTTGATATCTGTACATGGAACACATTTCACAGGTAGATATCATGGCGATGCTGCATTCTTCCGCCGTCCGCAGTTACCAGCAGGATTGTTTCGAAGGGAGGAGTGGATCTGGCTTCCATCATCCCAACTCACAGGAGATAATTGAGAAAGAAGCACCCCCAAAAATTCCCTTACCCACAAACCGAGTTCCGCAACGTGATCAGTCCCAGTTTCCACGGCAGCGCATTATAATCCGACCAGTCCGCATCGGGCCCGATGCCCTGATACAGAAAGTCCATCGAGCACGGATCAATCCTGAGCTTCTCATCCGTGTCTGTTCTCACCAGCTCGCCGTGGCTGATACTCCAGGTCCACACCTTGTCATCTGGGAATTTGACGTTATTCCACCGCGCAAATGGGTTTTCCATGGTATTTGCCAGTCCTTTCCACGGTCCACTGATCGATGCACTTGTCCAGCTCCGAAACCACCGGTTTCCGTCCGGGTCAATCGCTTCCACCAGCAACAGATATTTCGTTCCGTCGGCAAACCCATCACCCCAGGTATACACGCATGATGCCTCGAACAGATCGTTTTTCTTGTCTTGCAACGCGATGACCGGTTGGGACATGCCGTTCGGAAAGTTCGCCAGCGTGGTCTGGGAACGGTACAGCTGCCCATTGTCGTCCGACGAGAACAAGTGGCAGTCCTTGTCGTCGCAGATCACCCACATGTCCACCCAGTACCCGGCGCCGATATTGTCGTCGATGATCTTTGGTCTTCCCGCCGGATAGAAAACTTGCGGTGCCGTCCACCCAAGAGGGTCGGAGATGTTTTTGTTGGTGGAGTACGCCGCGTTGCCATTTTGGTAGATAAGATACCAAGTCTTGTGGGGAGTGAAATAAAACACTTGCGGTGCAGCCCGGTAGCCTGTTCCCAAGGGGGCTTGGTCGAGGTAGTGGAACTTGGCGTTGCCTGCTTGCGCAAAGTCCTTGAAGGAGAAATACACGAGGTTGTACCCCGATGATTGGGCGGTCGAGGCAAAGACGTGATAGGTCCCGTTGATCAAGACAATGCTGGGGTCTTTGATGCCAGCTATACCGCGGCCGTCGTTTTTGGCGGAGACCAAAGGGCCGGTGGACTGCCATTCAAAGCTGGTTGGCTTGCTGCCGAGTGCGCCGCCTTGGCGACTGTTGAGGGAGATGGAAGGCGGCGGGTTGGTGGAGGGGAGGGCGAGGGTTGTGGCCCAAAGTGCAGTGAGTGCTGTGAGTATCCTCATGGTGTTGGTGGAAGGTGAATCATATAACACGACACGCTGACACAAATTATCTGCCAGACGCGAGCAACCGCCTCTCCTTATACACACCGTCGAACCTGTCGACTCCTCTCGGCAAGGCGGTCGCCTTCCCCATTAAAACTTCATCGGAACCCCGTCGAGCGCACACATTCCGGAAGATCACCACCTCGGATGGGACAACAAAACTTATTCCGCCTATTGTATAGGTCGAATTAACCCGGTTACCGGTAATTCTGGGCTAGCGCTCCAATCGGTTGTCACAGTGAGCGGGGATGCTTCCTCCATTGCGGCTCATCGTTGTCGATGCAACGCTATCGATTGGCGCGCATGAACAGCGGGTTCAGGGTCCCGGTGACGACCGAGGGTCAACGTAACCTTGACTGGCTGCGGGGTGAGAATCGAAGTTGAAGTTAAACGGTTGATTCAGGGGCTGGCTGAGTCTAGCAAGTAAACAATGCAAACTGATAGCTGACGACAACCGCAAAATAGAGTCCAACATGGAACAGTAACCCAACATCATTCCTCGATCGATATCGTACACCTTCTCTACTGCAGACCCTCCAGCTTCTTCTTTGCATTCTCCTTCGCCTCCTCCGACACATGGGTTACTGATACTGGCTTTCAGCCCTCGAGCGACGTTGCCTGGGTGTTTGCTGCCGCTGTCCTGCTTTGCGCCGTGTGTAGCAGACAACTCATCGTATGGCTCATCATAGGACTCGAGCACTTCTCGCGCATGGGCTTTTGCTTTGTCTGAAGTATCTAGGATGCACTTTTGTCAGCGAGGCTCCCAGGGAGGTTCGTCGACAATGTTATGGAGACATACTTGGGTTGGAGATGGTTGCTTTCTGTCCACGAAGAACATTTTCTGTCTCCGGGGCTGTGTCTTCGCTGACTGGAACTTCTTGGGCAATGTCACCCGCGTACATGTCTTTGTCTGCATCCATTGTGTTTGATGGGCTTTGCTGTGTGACTATGTTGATGGCTTGAATTCAACTAAAGGATAAAATGTGGTATTTGCCCGTTATATCTCAACTTTAAGATCTCCAGACCTTTTCTGCTTCTGGATATCACCTACTTATCCTGCCCCCAGAGGTGTGATTGCATCCAGCATAGCTCTCTATCTGGCTCAGTGGTGTTGAGCGGTGACGAACGATTAATAACAGCAATGATCTCATCATCGGGTAGCAATATCTGGTACATGCACGTTTCCGCGGCAGACACAATTGGCATCTGTGATCCAATGATGGGAGAAGGAGCCTGGGAATGAAGCATCATCAACATGCTCCGACTGTTGGGACTGCAGTATCAACAGAGTCTAGACCGCCAAAGTGCCTGGTGACGAATCTCGATCGCATCGCCGTGCAAATCATCCACGGTTTGACGAGCGATGTTGTTTGCTTCGATCGGTAAGCACTCACCAAGGCTGCTTTCCGATCGGGGGGTGGTCGCATTGTTTGGGGATGTGGTGACTTCAACAATTCCTTCATCAGCTGAAAACGGCATCTGCCGCCCAACTGATCCTTACCTAAACGTCACTTTCCAAAATGTCATGATGACATGACGGGAAGCCCACAGCCCTAAAATGTATGGAAAACTGCAGGGCCGATTTGGGGGATGATTTGAAACAAACGCAGAGCTGGAACTTTCGGATCTGCATCCATCCGTGGTCAAGCAACTTGGGAAGCCACAATGTAATGCACCCCGTCATGTTAAACTTGTTGAACATCCGTCTCCTCACCCAACTGGGCCTCGCTTTTCTCCTCTACAAAACCGCCGAGCCCAACCTCGATCGTTTCCGCCGACAGGTCGAGCACAACTTTTCAGGTACTGGTTCCAAGATTCGCAGCAAAGCTAAAGCGCCCAAGTCTATCGATATTACTAGCACCATCACCTATTGAAAAATAAATATGCCCACCGAAAACAACGTAGGCCCGGCCTTTTCCGACACCAAGGCCAGCTCTCCCCTCCCGAGAGACGCGCCCGAGGGTATTGTGGATGATCCCTCCTACAAGACAGGCAAGAACGACGAAGCCTCTGTTCCTGTGGTGGACGACACGGAGCCGCTGCCGGAAGCTTATCAAGATGGGGAAGCGGACTCGGATAAGCAGCTTGGTATGATGATTTTATTTTTGGGGAGTGTTTTTGATTGAAGGTTGGATGGGAAAAGTTTGCTGGGTTTTGCTGACTTCTTGCGCGCGTGATTTTTTTCCGCGTACGTGATTTTACAGAGCGAGATGAGAAAGAAGCGCTTGATCAGGATAATGTTATCAAGGAGAGAACGAGGCATGCGAAGCCTACGGGGACCTATCAGGAGCCTTCGGATGAGCAGATGGGGTTGATGGAGTGAGTTCAGGGGGTCACGATCGGTTTGGGAGTTGTGGGGTTTGATAGGGATTTGTCAGGTTCGGTTGTTATCGTGGTTTTGGGTTGGAGTATCATTAATCTTTTTCTTCAGTCTGTCATGCACTATCTTGAGTTTTCCTTGTATCCGTATAGGAATTGTGGTGATGATTGGCGCGGAACTTGGAAGTCAGAATGTCAATCATTTCGACCCCATCGAATTGGGGGGGTAATTACACGGAGATCGTTGACGATATCGACCATATCTGAAGTTTTAAGATCGTGGTGACATTGTCGAATCGTTATTATTGGGTTACATTGCAATCGGCATTCCTTCTCTTCGGGATGTGCAATTGTCATGATGTCGATGATTCACGAGGGCTGAAAGGTTGTATGTCTGGAGTCAATGACATCATGACATCCCGTCTTCAACCATCCAAATCTCTAGAACACACCAATGAACGTCTGCAAATTTGATCTGAATGGTTTAGGAAATATGCAATCCGTTATTCCCGAGAAAACGGAGTTATGGACGCCAGTATTATAAGTACTACACGCCGGGACGTGCCTCTCGGCACTGCTGTCAGAAAGTCACGATCTGAGATGATTACAGCTTAATCTTTGTCTCATACCAAATTCAGGTACTCATCATGCAAAACGTCCTCCAGACCGGCCTCTCGGCAGGCATGTCCGCCGTCGCGGGCTACCACTCCAGCAAACCCACACCCGCCCCTCCTGAATACGATGGCAAGGGCCTAGTCGATGAATCGTACACCCCAGAGGCCAAGTCGCGCATCACGGTCCCAACGCAAAACCTCACAGAGCCCGTCAAGGTCTCTCCCATCTGCATTGGCGCTTGGCCTTGGGGCGACACGGCTACGTGGCACTGGAAGGAGGAAGAATTCCCCGTAGTTCAAGCCGCCTGGAAAGCTCTTTACGATGCGGGCATCCACTTTATCGACACTGCCGAAGTCTACGCCAATGGGTACTCAGAAGAACTCGTCGGCAGGCTCGTCAAAGGACTTCCGCGAGAGAGTTTTGTCATTCAGACAAAGTGGTTCGGCAGCGCTTTGAAGCCAGGTAGTTTCTTGCACCCTGTGGACGCGCCGCTGAGGGCGATTCAGGGCAGCTTGGAGCGGATGGGATTGGAGTACATCGATATCTACCTTGTTCACGGACCTATTCACGTGCAAGGCATCGATAGCGTGGCCAAGGGTCTGGCAAAGATTGTTGAGCAGGGGCTGGCCAAGGCGGTGGGTGTGGCCAACTACGATCCCGAAGATGTGGTGCACATGAAGAAAGCGCTGGAAAAGTACGGCGTCCCTCTTGCCGTCAACCAGGTCGAGTACAGCGTTTTGCGCCGCTGGCCTGAGATTCACGGAAACATTTCCACGTGCAAGGAGAACGGGGTGGTGTTCCAAGGGTACTCGTCCCTGGCGCAAGGAAGATTGACGGGCAAGTACACGCCGGAAAACTCGCCGCCGAGGTCGTACAAGTTTAGCAGTTATCCGATGGAGGATGTGATGCCCGTGGTGGAGACGTTGAGGAGAATTGGAGACAAGTATGGGAAGGGGCCGGCTTCGGTGGCGCTGAACTGGAGTATTGTGAAGGGCTGTGTTCCGCTAGTAGGTATTCGGACTCCGGAGCAGGCACAGGAAGCGATTGATGCTCTGGGGTGGAGGTTGACGCCGCAAGAGGTGGTTGAGATTGATCGGGTCAGCTTTGAGGGGAAGAGGACTGTGACTTGGCAGCAGGGTTAAGCGTGGGATACCCCCGTTTTAATGATGAATGAGATCATATGAATGTCATATTCCCGGGAGGGATTTTGTAGTAATGATAACTTGAGTTTAAAGTGTCAATACATCTTGTTTCCCAAGCAGGCATCCACCCCGAAGACCTGCATAAGGGGACGCACAGTTTGCCCGTTGACAGGTGTGATATTGTGGAAATTGGCCTTGGCATCTCCAACACGAGCATTCTCCAACCAGAAACATCAAGAAGGATCATGAGCTGCAGCCGCAAGAGGCAGCCGCTAATCATGAACAAAAATGGTACGGCTGACCTTCGGGAGGCGTTCTTTACACCCGAGTGCAAGCTGTAATAAGAGGAAACCGATGCCCACCACCTCTTTGAACCCGGCAATCCCCATGCTTTACTGCCGTATTGTCCAAAACCGTTGTCAGTTACGATGCTCGTTCCAACCTTGATCACTCTCACGGGAATGGCCGCTCTGGCCTCCGCGAGCCCTACCCCAGATAGCAAAACACTCCTCAACCGTCAAGGAACATTCATCCGCTATGCCGGCTGGTAAGCACTTCCTCTGGATTTTCCTTCTCCCGACAACCGCGAAGAAATACTAACATCGTCACAGCTTCGGATCAGACTTCAACTGGCCCATCAACCCCTCCAAGTACAATCTCACGATCGCCTACACCGGCCCAGCCAACGGCCTAGCCACCTGCTCCGCTGCCTGCCCGAACTCCTCGCACTTTATCCTCTGGGACCAGAACTGCTTCTGCGCACCCCTGATCACGATCGACAAAACAAGGAATTACATCCCTCAACTCGACCAGTGGGAAGCCACCGAGGGGGACTGCTGGCGCACCTGCGCCAACGAACCTGGTATCTCCTGTGGCGGCTCCCTGCGCGCATCCTTCTACCAACGCACCGACCCGCCCTCTCTGGCGAACCCGGGAGTGGCCCCTGTGACGGGATGGCATTACATGGGCTGCTACTCTTCTTACTTCCGCGCTTTGCCGACAGTCTTCAGGGCAGATGATATGACACCCACAAAGTGCAGCCAGTTGTGCCCGCTGAGCAATTACTTTGGTGTGGAATATGGGAGAGAGTGCTGGTGCGGACCGGCGCTGGGGACTACGTACAAGACTTTTAATCGGCTGTGCGGGATGGTGTGTAAAGGTGATGGGAAATATTTGTGTGGTGGGAACCGGCATTTCACGCTTTACGAGAAGGACGGGGCGAGACGGGTGGATGCGCCGGTTGGGGGGTATGATTTTCTTGGGTGGTGAGTTTTCAATGTCTTTTCATCCCTAGCTCAGAGCTGTGGAGAAGAATGTTTGCTGACTGAAACAAACCAAAGCTACACTGACCTCGTGAATAATACGAGGACACTGGCTCGTGTCACGAGGAGTGATTCCATGACGCTGGAGGTGTGTGAGGCTACTGCTGCGTCGCAGGGGGCTAAGTTCTTTGGTGTTGAATACGGTGAGTCTGTCCTCTGGCCATAAAGAATGGGGAATGTCAGGACTGACAGCGAAACTATATAGGACGAGAGTGTTGGACTGGGAATGGGCTGGCAGCTGGGTCTGGTTCTGCAGATGACTATCCTGAAATATGCATCCAGCCTTGTGCCGGGAACCCGGGTCAGGTGTGTGGTGGTTCGAAACGGTTGTCTTTGTATGTAGCTCGGACTTGATAAGTTGGAATGGAAAGATGGCTGAGGGCATAGCAGTATGCATGTGAACTGATACGGAACTCTTGGGTGATTTGAGCTGTTCTTTAAGTTCTCGAAGCGTCATGAGCAGCTCCGGTCCAGGACCGTGAGATCCGGTGGTAGGGGTTTGAAACATTGGTTACAGAGTTATATATTGTTCTTCATCATGAAAGCATTGGTTCATGTTGTTTCAGTATGTTCACGCGCTTCTCCTCGCTGTGTCCTCAAACTTCTGTCACCAAAGCCGTGTGGTGTCTAGTCACGCAGTCCTCTTACAGTACATTGCGAGTACGCACAGGGTGACCCGGAAATTGTTTCCGATATGTTCCATTGGCCAGTCTCCTCACCATGTCATTATATACTCCCCTTGCCAAATCTGAACCAACAATGAAGTATCACCACCCGTGCCCAATATCAGATGCCGACAAGTATGTTTCTTCATGTTTGAAATATGAGCAGCGAGTACTACAGAAAGATGGGATGTGTTTCCAGCAGAGTATATCAGGGGAGAACTTCCGCCCTCTGCTGAACTTGATCACTTCAACTTGTATGCACTCTAGATTACGGTCAGGCAACACACATCAGAACCTGAATCAACTTGCTCGAATTAACTACTCCTCCCGATGTCTCAAAGCCACCCCCAAGTTCTATTGCCTCCCGATACCAGATTTCTTATCCACCCGCGTCCCCCTATCTTCCCGTTTGAACCTGTTGCCAACATTTCCACACATCAGTTTCACTTAGGGGTTTTCGTATACATCGCACGCTTCCGTTGCTCGGACTGCCCGGCTAACTACTTCTCGGCGACAGCGACGGTCCTCAATCAGGATTACAATGAGATTCCGAACTGCAGAGTATGCCCAGCCCAAACTCTGACCTCCGACGAGCATCTTGACTGGCATCCGAACGCTGCCCCGGGTCAGAATGCCAAATTCTCCAGCGTTTACTTTGTCTTTGCCAATGGCTTCCCGTTGCCACGTACTACCGGCGGCGGACTTTACATTATCGTTACGGTAACATGCGCAGGGAAAATCTACGACAGTAAAACCTCTCACGTCAACGTTGCGACTGACCCTGACGATCGGACACCGATCTGTAAGTCTATCCGCACAAGCAACACAGGAAAACTTACTAACATTAACCCACCAAAATACAGCACCTGTCGATCATTGGGTGCTTGGAAGGCTTCCCGTACCTCATGAACAAAGGGGAGGTAGTATCATACGTCCCTATCTTCCTGGCTTTGTACAGGCTGGCGACGAGCGTGACCAACGTATTCGTCCTCCAGAGGTTGTCAATGCAAGAGAGGACATTTCCGGATATTTTCGGCTCCATCGTCGGGGAGTCTTTGAAGAAGTGCCGGATGATGCCCGCTTGCGAAGCGCATTATTCGCCTTTCCGCTCTCCGGCAGTCCTGAAAGACCGAACTGGCGTAACGTTCTGCGTGTTGAGCACATCGGGAACCCATTCAGTCAAAATCTAGCATCGGGTGCTATATTGATTCCCGACAGACTCGTCTTGCCCGAACCGGGTCGCTGGAGGATCGAGGTTTGGATCTGGATGGAGAGACCAAGCCAAGACACGTGGGGGCAAGTCGTCAAACCAGTGCTCAACTGGGCAAGCACCTCGAATGCAGCCAGCTCCCGCAATGATGCCAGCTATGAGACGGGGCACTAGCATGCCAGTGGTCAACATGAACCCGTCGCGAGGTGGCTCAAGCCGGCAAACCAATACACAACGCAGCAGACACTCTTCGAAAAGAAAGTAGCCTCCAACACAACGAACACCACGCGCCACGCCCGATAGGTGCTGTGTTGCGTTGCCGACTGACATGCAAGTCATAACATCATGCCCGATATTAATATCGATCGTGAGGGCTCGTCCCTTGGTGTATTGGACAGGGATACATTTGGGACACCGGTAATGCGGGCCATTACGGGCAGCTCCAAGGTATTCGGCCTATCCAGGGAAGCAAGCTAGCGTACCGCTTTATACCTGCTGGAGGGTATTCACGTAGCGGGGATGGTGGAGCTGTTTACATGTACACTCTTGCGATGTCGTGGGATTCTAGTGGGGTTTTATCAAGTGTTGTCTACGAGTTTCTTTTTTAGGAAAACTGAAAGGGATAGTTAGCAGTTTAGATTGAATAAACGAATTTTTGGACTGATATGTCGGACAACATCCGCCTTGCTAGATATGTGAGGATCGCATTCAGCCTTGTTATTCTGGAAACCCACGTCAGGTGTCAGGTGATCCCAAGATACCTTATGTTTAGCCTTGGATCTAGTTGACTAAGAAAAGGCACATGTGCAATGAAGGGGCATGATTGTGTTCCGGTGTTGTTGGCAAATGTACCCGAAGGCTGGCAGATATCACTGGCACAACATGCCTTTGAAGTTTCCAGTTGGTCATACGCAGTGTGGCAGGCTGCCAGTATTCTGTCACAGCAGAATAATGGTTGTGGGCAGAATTCCAGCACTTGGACATGCCTTGACGATGTGCTTGGTTCCAGACAGGACACTATAAAAAAGCAACTGACAGAGTCGTCGTATAAATGGTGAATGAGAAACATGACCAGGAAGTTGAAGTTCAGAACATTACTTCTGAATGACCTGGTCCTGGAATAACTTTGACTGTCTTGAGCGTGGACTACAAAAGTGCGCCCCTATAAAACGCCCAAACACTAATCTGCCACGATCTATTTTCTGATATATCTGAACTCACCAACGCCTGAACAAGAAATTGTATTGATACCACAACGCCGTACACATCAACAATAATGGAAAAAGGCGCTTCTCCAGACCCATGATACTTCCAACGTCCAACATACGTGGGGAGAGTCTTTGGGTCATTCATCATATACCCATTCCCACCGGCAGGGGAGGGAGCACCCATGAGCCCATTCGTATAAACGGCGGATGTTTCGGAAACTGAAAATAACTGCGAAGCTACAGCTTCCTTCGTCGATAAATACGGAATCCAGTTTGCGGGCTATCCCACGATGACGGTCCCAGGGTATACGAGCACCCAGAACCTCAGCTGGAATATGACCATAAGGGGTGACGGTCAAAACGGTCCAGTTCCTCCGCCCCGAGGCTTCAAACGGTTGTACTTCTTGTTTGAAAGACTTCAATCGCCACGTGTTGCACTTCAGCCTGGTACGACTGGCACGCCTGGCACGCCTGATACGCCTGCTACGCCTGACACGATGGCATACATCAAGGTGGACGTCTTTAGAACCTCAGGCTCTCGACAACTATTCGGAGGCGCCATATCCCCAAGCGACCTCTGGCTATATCCCGGCATACAGAAAAGACTCTTTCGTAAGTTTCGTCCTGCACCCCTTTTCTCCCCCTCGTACCTAGTAGAGATCACTAACCTCGTGGTGTCAGCACCCGTGGAGCGCTGGATTCTGGGAGATCTCCAGTGTGATGGCGATCGTGATAATCAAATCTGGAGACCAATTGAGATGGTTGAGTATGACTATATTCCAAACTTGGAGCTGGAGCCACAGTCTCAGCCCACACAGGTCCAGTGGGGCCAGGACATCGCGCAACTTCTGAGAGTCAACCTTTCCAATATCGACCCATTACCCGAGCAGGAAACATTCGCTGCCGCCGCCTTTGGGCTTTGCGTGGATGAAAACTTACAGAGGATCCTCCAGATACCCTCGTTCAGAAAGGAAATGACTTGGCAGTGGTTACAAGCAGGAGCCGACTGGCAGATCCAGCTCATGCCCGGGGAGGCATGTGTTCTGAGTCAGGTTGGTATATGGGTGGCTGAGATCTGGTTATGGCGGGCACGGCGTAGCCCGTGACCTCCGGGTTTCTCTTCAGCGGCAGTTCACAGACCCGAGGCTCTCGCGCGTGCAACGCATCTTCACAGTTGAATTCGCTCCACAGGCACAGCCATGGCAGCCTTCCCAGCTGCCCTATGTTGGCAACGGCGACCAGTACGAAGGTTATAATGGCGGTTACGATAACTCGGCTGGGATGAATGGTCATGTTGAGGAGAGAAATGGATATGGAGTGAACGGCGGAGGATATGGACATCACGGGCAGGATCACGGGTATTATGACTGAGGTCTAGGTATTAAGGTTGTTAAAGTACCTCATGAGAGGGCAGCTGGACTGCCACGAATTCGATCAAAGAGGTAACCTTAACAAATGTGCTGAGCTGGCAAAAAGAAACCCGTACATATCGAAAGGAGGTGGTGCCCTTCAAACTGGTGATATGGCAAAGGCCCACAGCTCCTCTACCGTCTCCGCCGTCTTGAACACATGTTGGGTTAATACCGGCTTGTCTGTATGACCTGTCCCAGCTGAGTCAGTACCTTAAGAAACCCGCAATGTTTGTCGGTGATATAACATACCAGGAGGTGCTGTTTTCGCAGAACCAGTGATCACCTCGCTTGACAAGGTCGCCATGCTCCACGGCGAGAGGTTGTGATAGACCTCCACGTCAACGCGAAAACAATGTTCGCTATCCCGAGGAATCTGCAGATTGCGAAAGACAAAATAGGCCGTACTGAGGTCTGAGCCGTCACAAAACTGTGTGCTCATGGCCATGTCCCATCCCAATCCGGTTCTTGTGATGTTTCCTGCAAAATCCACCTCGACAATGTTTGCGTCGGCGTAGAACCCCCCCTCCATCATTTCTGGAGTGACATCTTTGAGTGCGACAACAGCTGGATGTGCTTCAGTTGATGGTTGGATGACAAACGCTGCCGAAGTCATGCTTTGTGTTTGTTTGGTGTTTGTATCGAGTTAGGACACGAGATGGGCGAGGAATCTGCTACTCAGGCTTTGTTGTCGAAATGAAGAGAAAGAACGACAAGAGCGTGAAAGCAAGCGGAAGAACTGAAGGGAAAAAAGAAACGTTAAATCAGCAGATAAACCGCCGCGCTAAAATGAGGTGCTGTCTGGCACATTTGGGCATTGGTGGTTTTCCTCAGCTGAAATGTCAGCGTCAATAGGGTGACTTGGCATCCCTGCCAAGAGTGCAAGATCTGACTGAGCTGTCAGCACGAGTGCGAGGATTGGCCTCAAATGTCAGCAGGAGATCTAGGCAGGGAGATTGCATTCTTTGTTTCCAATGGAAGTTTCGGTTCATTCCTCTGCTGGGAAGGCAGCACCTCATCCTGCCGAGGTTGCAAAGGCGGGAGATGCCCTGGGGGGTGACGAGATGTTCGAGAGCAGCTTTCATGTTGACTGCGGAAGGGACATGTTTTGTAGCGCCCCGATGTTTGCGTGACTTCCACGTTCTCGCCAATCTTCCTGTCAGAGAGGGTAGTCGGGAGAATCTTTTTCACATACAACATGTCGGCCCTCACTACCAGCGGGGCCGCCCCCTTATGTCTCTTGTACAAGACAAGATGGCAACGACCGGGACTGCCTGCTGTGCATCATGGAACGACAGAATTCAGGTAAAATTGGAGGAAAACCTGAAAGAATGGATGGAACTTGCCCGACACCACTTCAACTTTCCCCCTGAAAACCGAAAAATGCAATACAAGATCACAGCACCAATTTTGACCTCCTTTTTCTAGTTGTAAACAACCATATCTAACCCTCCTATTCCAGCTTCTCTCCACGAGTTCCTATCTACAATCACGTCGCCAACCACACAACCCTCGCCTCAAACCCAGGGAGGTGCTCATACTCCCCCCTCTCCAACTTCCTTTCCGTCTCCAAGTCCGTCACAACAATCTGCACCAAGCTTCCACCTTCTCCATCCTTTTCTTCCACAGCAGCAGCAGCAAACCTATCCGCCACCTTCTCAGCCCTCAAAACCCTCGTCACCTCCGGCTTTCTGCACCGTCTCGTACTGACATTCCCCTCTCCACCACCACCACCCGGTCGTCCAGGCCCCATCCCCAACCGTGTGATCTGCCCTATATAATCGGGGTTTCCCACCGGGTCCGCGGCAAGTGAATCCGCGTCTGCCGTAAAGACATCGATCCGGTAGCTGGAGTCTGTACACCCCACTCCCAAGAAAACTACATATGGCGTCTTTTGTCTCTTTGCATTCTCCGCCACCGCAATCTGAGAAGACTCCATCACGGGAAGGTTGACTGCCCTCCCACCACTAGCCGGCCCAACCCCAGCGGCAACATTTTTCTCACTAACCACCTCTAGCGGGTCAAACACATCGGCACTCAAAGGCGGGGAGTACATATACCCCAACCCCCTGCTATCCCCCGCCATATCCCCAATAGTAGTAAACACCCACCTTCTCGGATCCTCGTACCTCACCTTCTTTCCCCCCTCCACAAACGGCTGCAGCGGAAACCTTGAAGTGAACGAATTCTCCGGGTGCGCATCCATAAACATCCCCGCCAGCCGGTCCATGTTCCCGTGATAACTCAAAAAGATCGGATCAAACGCCGTGTAAGTATTATCCGCCATGTCCGGCCCCACCCACCCGTGGAAATTGTCGTGGACTTGCTCAAACAAACCATCAAAGTCAAATCGGAATGGATATAGAGTATCCTTTTGATTCTGAGAAAACTCCGTGATGTTGGCCCAGGGGATGCCGAAGCCTTCTACCGTGTCCGGGGAGGAGGTGAAAGTTTTCTGGGATAAAGCGTGGGTAATTTGATCATGGTAGAGTTTGAACAAGGAGATCTTGCACTGCCAATCCGGGTGAGAGGGCCCGGTACCGAGGATGGGGTCGCGGGTTACGAAGCAGCTTTCTGGACCGGATTTGGATACACCGTTGAGAGACAGGGCGTATTTCAGGGGATTGGGACGGGGGAGGCCGTCGTCCGGGTGGAGGTAGGTTTCTTCGAAGAATACCCGGGGAACACCAGCGTAGGGGGAGGTAGGGGACGAGGAGTCGACGGAGAAGCCGTTCCAGTAGGGGATGGGGTGGTCGATGAGTTCTTCCACGTGGAGGAGGAAGGCGCGGTGCCAGAGGAAGGTTGCTTCTTGGTAGTGGAGGCACCATTCTGCGTCTGTGGTAGTGTGTCAGTATAAGCGGGGGGGACAAAGTACCAGGGCGAGGGTGAGGCTTACGGAGAAGACCAAGTTCTTGCCACTTGGATCCTAGTTGGCCTACTTGGAGGATATCGTCGAGTTTGGACTGGTATATTGCGAGTTCTTCTTTGGAGAGGGACATAACGTCGGGGCGGATGCGATACGTGGGAGGAGGGTCGGCTGGTGCGGGGATGACCATCTTTGGTGCGACAACTGTGGAAGCGTCAGGAGGAAATCCAGCGTTAGCCCACAGACGGAATGCCTCGAGTGCCTCTTCCGGCCAGTAGTCGTTTGGGTCTCGGGTGACAGGCATCGACTTGGAGCGCAAATGGCGGTAGATGGAGACGGGCCGTGTTCCAGCTGTCACGTCCTTGTAGTCGCCCAGGTCCCAGCCTCCCCACTTGACCATGGCCTTCACCCAGCCAGAGCCCTTCTCCTTGCACTTGTCTGGGTGGATCCAGTATGGCTCGGTGATGAGTGGTAGGATGTCATCCTCCCAGTTAGGGGTTTTGGGTTTGGAAGCTAAACTGAGACTGGCAAATTCGGGCACTTGTGCGTTTGAAGAGGTGGAGACCAGCGCAAAGGACTTTTCAGGAGATACCGCATCTGCTTCAAATTCACCAGCTCGCTTGGCATATGGGCACCCACGGCTGGCCAGAACCTCGCCAGTTGTGGTTGAGTCAAGACCTCCCTGGCAGGGAAGTGCAAGAACGGATGGGCGTGGCAGAGCGGAAACAGAGATTGGGCCGTTGGACTTGACTGATGCCGGGATGATTTCGGGGTTGACGCTGGAGAGAGACTTTGTCCAGTCCAAGAGGAACTTCTGACCCCTGGCTGACATTGGCTGGATCGTCCCGTCAGACTTCATCTCCAGCATGGGGATCTCACCCTTGGCAAAATTGAGCGCGTACGGCATCGTGGGTCCAAACTCATCGAGCGGGAGCGGCCGGTAAATGCGGCGGCGAGACTCCGCCAGTTTGAAGTAATCGAGAATGGCTTCCGCGCGGGTATCTCGCCCCTTGAGCCGCACCTCAATGGCCTTGAAGTAGTTGGCGATGTTTTCCTGGTGTTCTGAGAGCGGCGCCTTGAGAAGTTGCAAGAACTGATACTCCGGGCTGTCGGTGATGCCACTTTTGACGAAAGAAGAATTGTTGACATTCTCAATGAAACGTTTCTCCAAGTCGAGAGCGTCGCCATCCCAGTTTGTCTGCTGCGGGACGTAGAGCATCAAGACGCCGCGCTTCCACGAGTAGATTGGGTTCCAAAAGTCTAGCATCATCAGGGCGTTGAACGTATTCTGAGTGAACAAGCCTATCCACTTCTTTCCTTGCTTCTTCAGCATCTGGACCTTGGTGACACCTTGCGCATCCTCATACGAGGCCTGAAGGATGTTAAAGGGAGCCTGGCCCTCGCTGCCCTTGGCGATAATTCGAAAACCGAGTGTCTTGCCCCTGTCTCTTCTGGCATCGGCACCAAGTACACTGATCGGGAGCTCCAGGTAATCTGCATCATAAGGCTCGTTCATCTTGGCGGCCTGCTGGATCATTGACAGACCCAGTTCACTGACAAAAGTCTGGTACTCGCCCAGGCTGATGGAGGCTTGCAAAGTTGGAATGTCATCTCCTTGCAGAAGCTGCCCAACACCTGCATTCTGCAACAATTCTGAGTCGTAGAAGTGGTCTGCTGGGATCTGGAAAGAGGTACCACCACTGTCCATCTTCGCGGCCGCGATGTTGACAGTTGTGGTCAGGAGAATGTGGGCAACCCATCGTGAGATGTTGAGGGGTGTTTCTACGAGCTTGGACTTGCCGGAATCCACGAAGAAATCTGCGTTCAAGCGTTGGTTGAAGAAGTTGCTGACTCCTGTTTTGATATACCGTTCCAATACATCCGGTCCGACGGTTAGTGCGGAAAGGAGACGGGGTTTGCTGCCTGGCTGGGTGATATATGGGGCTTCGAGGAAGGCTTTCTTCTGGGTGTCGGTGAAGCAGGCGGAAAAGTCGCCGGGCGAGGAGGGGTTGTACCAGTGGATCCAGGGCTCATGAAGCTCCTTCATGATGACTGCCCCGTTGACATGGCCGTTGAATGGTCCAAGGTATGCATTGCGTCCGAAGGCATCTTTGGCATTGCCAAAGTAATTCCATCCTATGCGGTCCCTCTATAGCAAGGACGACGATTAGTACACACTTCCTAACGGCAGGGAATGTAGCTGAGGTCGTTCCAGACGTACCTGGTAGTATCGATACGTTCGTCCATCCCAAGATGCAACTTGAAGGAAGGCTGTGTCGCTTGTGAGGTTGCTTGAACCCACAATGCAGAAAGTGAAGTCTGTCGGTGACTGGCTGAAAGGAGTTGAGCCCGCTCGAAAGACGACGGTGAGTAGTCGCACGAAGCCGCTGAACCAATTACCAGTTGGTTTCTCGGATGGGGTAACAAAGCTGGCATCTGCGACCATAAAGACTTGTGTCTCAAACTTGTCTTGCTGCTCGAAGAAGGCCTTTGTCAAGGCATCAAATGTCAACACTTCGTAGTTCTTATCCTGCTGCAGCCAGCTCCCGAAGAAATCAACATAGTTGGCAGCCAGGAACTGGGCATCTGCGGAGTGGTCGATGTCTCTGCTGCCATCTCGAATAAACTCGCGCCAATGGAGATTTGGGGCCATGGTTGTGGTTGTGTCTACTCCAAAGAGCTTCTTTACAGTGCAAGAAGAATAGATTTAACCGTTGACCAGAAATTGAACCTCTGTTTTCTATTATGACTCCAAGGGGGAACTGCAAACTCAATTTCTCGGGAGCCGGTATCCTCGCCTGTCTAGATGGGCGTTCTTGGTCATGTCCAGTTTCCGAAGAGTGCTCGTGGACTGATGAAGGGGCGATATCGATGGTGTGGTTTTTGACATGGCCGCATTTTGTCTGTATTCGGCAGTTTGTTACGCTCTAGTCGTATTAGTTGCGAGCTGAAATGCACGACGGGGGAAGCGATACCTGCAGGCTGGCTTCGAGGCCTAGAATACCTGATCTTGGCGTGGTTTGTGTTGCTTCTGTCTCCGCTCCATGCGAGGATATGCAATAGCTATTGGCTAGTTCAAGCCACCCAGGTTTTCTGCACGCCCGCAGTAATTCGTCCTGGTTTAGGGGTGTGCCGGATTACCCGCGGGGATGTCACACTTGTCCTACGTCTCTGTCCAATCGAAGCAATGATCGGTCAAGGGATGAGCATTCTTCTCGCATCCAGACCGAGAGTGCAGAGACGGCGGTCCCGACTGATGCCAATCACAACTCTACCCGTCGAGAATCATGCGTCCTCTTCCGAAAGATTGGCGATTCAAGGGTGTGGGCTTGCATACGCCATCTACTGCAAACAGCCCCTTTCGTCGAAAGTCAGCTCGCAATGTACAATCAATGCACGTCGCTGACGCCGATCCTGGTCCGAAGTTTGTGCGGAACTACACACCACAGACCATCTTGATACTCTCTCGGGTTGCTGACAAGTAGGGGATAAAAGACACCATCGATAGGACTCAAAATATGGTTGATCCTGATAGGCACAACCTCCATCACACCTCGTACTACATACCCCTCGCACACAAAGACAGCGCTCAACATGGGAATTCTCGGTGAAAGGACTCTGGATGAGTTTGACCCTCCCGCGTATCCTTATGTGGATGACGGCCTCACTCCTGCCCAGAAGCTGGCATGGTCGAAACAGATCTCCGAATGGATGAACACGGAGATCACGGCAACAAAACCGAATGGAAAGCCTCTGACTTTTGGCAGAGACAAGATCCCTCGTATACCACTCTCTCAATTCTTCAATGGAACTGTCACCGCCTACGACGTCGACCAGAAGCCGGTGTTCATCACCTGGACCGGGTTCCCCAACTTGGTTGCAGTCAAGTATCCGAACGAGCCGAGACGCTGGAAGGAAGCGGACAAGGCTCGCGAGAACCAGGATGAGTACTTGGAGTGGTCGGTGAAAAGGGATGATGATGACAATATCATCGTCGTTACTTTCACATGCGAGGGCCCAGAGGTGAGTGAAACTGGCCATCTTTGAGGTACCGAGAACTGCCACACTGACCAAGACTGTCGAATAGTACTGGAGGTTTTTGGCCGAGGAGGAGCCTGAAAGAATTGACTCCCTTTATCCGAGCCTGAGCCCCTTGTTCAAGGACGAGATGAAGAAGGAAGATTGGTGGCGCGAAGATGGGAAGTACAATCCCAACAACAAGTGGAACGATTCCACCGACACGGGCTCCATCATGCACCTGGTCCATATCAACAATACCCTCAGCGCAGAGGTCGACATTGCTGCCCAGGGCACTGTCATCCGCATGGACGACGACGGCAACATCATCAAGGACAAAGCCAAGCTCATCAACTGCTCCGCCTACGGCAGCGCGCAGCGTAATTCCGACCCCAGGGTAAGAGATGCATCCGGTAGAAGGGTTAACTCCCCTTGACTAATCATTCCACTCTAGATTGGCGATGCAATCAACGGCCTCACTCGCCAAGGCAACGCTGTCTCCATCGCCAACCCTGTCGCCATCTACATGTACTCCTTCGACACCGGCAACTTCAAGCTGGACATTGAGGGCACCGGTGAGAACATGGTCGATGTTCCCCACGGTACCTTCAACTTCCAGCGCGGCAACATCGACAAAAACATGGGTGTGCGGCTGCAGGTCCACATCCCTGATGGCATCGTGGGCACTGGTCCGGACAACAAGGGCAAGCAGCTGACCGTCAGTGATATTGTCGACACCAGCAACAACCAGAACATTCTGTTTGGTGCACAGTTCGCGGACTACATCCAGATGACTGTCAGGGGTGTGGCGATTGGTGGGGGAGCCGCAGCTCCTCCTCAGCCGTGCCCGAAGAAGGCAGCCAAGCTGGCACAGTCGGAGGCGGGAGTCGCTCTGAACTCGTTGTCGGCCGAGTCTTGTGATGCGTCCACGAATGAGCGGACCGAGGGTACCAGGTGGTAAACTAAGGTACCCGCTAAGTTTCTTTGGTCCTAGGAAGTCAAAGCGAGTGATGGCAAAATAAATTGAAGGTCTACTTTACCCACCCAAAAGGAAGGCCGTTTGTGTGCTGCAATGCTGGTGACCCTGAAGTGCCCTCAGCGAGGAATGTGTGGCTGGAGACGGGAACTCAACTCGACCTCTCTGAGGCTGATATCCCATGTCATATGGCGTCCATTCCGACACCAACGATGAAGATGAAGGCACGGGGACCTCTCGCTCCGCCTCATGCTATCTCCGAATGTGATATCTCCGAATACCCAATGACCACCATCTTTGACGCCAAGTATTCCATGGAAGCCGAAGAATCAGGGAGGTGAAGACTCCAGCCTGTAGCCACCACCTCACTTTAGGAAGCCATGTGGTCCTAGATGCTGGTATTAACATCTCATCAGCCCTCGGCTCAGATGCTGTTGTGACTTGAAAATGATGAGAATAGGATGCCCCTTTTCCAAGCAGAGACAATGCTGGCATGCCATAAATACCACATGAACAACTCACTTTCAAGTTGAGAAACCCAACAGTTGAAGAGAGTTCCCGCAATCCAACACCAGCTTTTCTCCGTATCTGCCTTTAACATGAAGTTCTGGACCGTCATCGCATCTGCTTCGGCCCTTGTCGGCTTGACTCTCGCTGATGCCCCCATCAAGATCAATGACATCGCCGCCGACCTCGTTGTCCCCAACCGGTACATCATCAAGTACAAAGACACCATCACCGCCTCTTCCCGCAAAACCCACGAAGAGAGCATCACCGCTTTCGCCAAAAGCGCCAATAGAAGAGGCATGATCGCCCAGCTCAACGTCCCCGGACTCCAGGGGTACATCGCTGACCTCGACCCTGCCGGTCTGAAGCAGGTTACTTCCTCCAGCCTGGCAAGCAGTCTTCCAATTCTTCCCCATTCATGCCACCTCCGATCCCACTAACCGCATGGCCAGGTTGAGTACGTCGAGAAAGACACACTCGTCAACGCAACCGACCTCCACCCCTCCTCCTCCCCTCCCCTCCATCCCCGTGCTCCAGTTACCCAGCGCAATGCCCCCTGGAACCTAGCCCACATCTCCCACAAAACCCGCTCCGGCTCCGCCGACTATGTCTACAACTCCACTGCCGGCGTCGGCACTAGGGTCTATGTCATCGGGTCCGGCATCCTCATCACCCACGACGAGTTCCAAGGCCGCGCTTCCCACGGGGCAAACTTCATCACCGGCTCCCCACCCACAGACGAGTTTGGCCACGGTACATCCGTCGCTGCTATTGTCGGTGGGAAGACTTACGGAGTAGCCAAGCGAACAACCCTCATTTCCGTAAAGGTACTAGACAAGAATGGCTCTGGCACCACCGCCGGTATCATCCAGGCGATTTACTGGTCCGTAGCCGACGCCTTCTCTCGCGGTATGGCACGAAAGTCAGTCCTTGCTCTCACAGTAGGAGGACCCTACTCTGCGGCGGTGAACCAGGCCGTGCTGGCTGCTACCAATGCCGGCGTAACTGTCGTCGTCGGAGCAGGGGGTAGTAATGACGACGCAAACAAGTACTCCCCCGGTTCTGCACCTACTGCGCTGACGGTCGCGGCGGTGGACGGGATGGATTGTCGTACCGCGAATAGTAACTGGGGAACGAAGGTTGATCTTTTTGCGCCCGGGATTAGTATTTTGACGGCGTACATCGGGAGTAATTCCGCCACGAGGTACATGACGGGGACTGCTATTGGTAAGTCTTCCAATTTCAAGTTGTTGTCAGTGCGAATGGGGGTTGACGTGATGGACATGGATGTAACTGACATGGTGATAATAGCTGCACCGCACGTGGCTGGACTGGCTGCGTATTTTATTGCCAAAGAGAATTTGAACGGCTATCCAGCGGTCTCGAACAGGATTCTCAGCGTAACGATCACGGGTAGGGTTTGTGATGCCAGGGGCTCGAATAATCGGCTTGCGTACAACGGGAGTGGACTTTGAGGAGGGAACACCCTCTTGCTGATGTAACGGTGTAAGAGGTAGGACAAGAGATAGCCGCTGAATGGACCCGACGCTCTCCGACTGAGCCACGATATGGTTGGATTCTGTTCCTTTGGCTGATTCATTTTCCCTGGTATTCGGTTGCTGTTCCGATGGGAGCGTCACACTGGTATGCCAAGTATGCGGCTGTGATTCGTGGTAATCAATCTGCTATCACATGAACAATCGGCGACAGCCACCCAGTTATATCATGAACACGTCCTGATTTGGACCCCAACTTCCACAACGTTAGCCCCATGTGTCGTAGTGCTGACTGGTTGGGTCAAAAAGAAAATCATATACCCAAGGTAGGTAATGTGGCTCATGCGAACGCTCCCGCAATGATCAAGAGCCGGCGCCTGTTGGGGGTGGATTGGTTGCTGGCACCAATAAACCGGCGCTGTGCCACTTTACCTCACCTCACTGCGCCGTTCAGGCGGCCTGAGGGCTGGAGGCAATTCGTCTTTCGCAATATCTTTTCTTCTTTCCGCACGTTCCGCCGGTGTGTTGATTTTCCCTCTTGGCTTTCGGTTTGCTGTGAGAAGTGGTCAAGGTAGAGCAAGGCAGCGCGAGAATATTGTTGTTTTGTTGTTATTTTGCTTGTTTAGACTTGGACGAAAAGAGCCCTCCAACCAAAAAAATGGATCTCTCAGAAACCCAAAGGCTCAATTCCTAGGCTGCTGTGCCCATCAAGAACTTTTTGGTAAGAATCTAAGGTTGCACGGCCACCCGGGTGGCCGAATCCATGTGTCGTCCTATGCGGCAGGATCCCATTCCAACGATGCCAAGCTGACCTTCTTTTTTCTACATGATCACAGGCAGGCTCTTGGGCCACGACAGCCATTGCCGTCGCTTTCCTCATCGCCCGTATATATATCCGCGTCCGCGCATCACGCCGCCTTTACTGGGACGATGCCATCCTCGGGTTTGGCGCCCTGATGGTCGTCTTGGCAGCAGGACTATGGCAATGGGCAGCACCGACGTTTTGGTTCATCTTGGATGTCGGGGCAGGCAAGGCCATGCCAGATGACCTGATGAAGTTCTTGAAAGATGTTGAAAGGACGATGAGAGTCTTCTTTGTCGAGCAGTTCTTCTTCTACACCGCCTTGGCTTGCGTCAAGTTGTCGCTGCTCTTCTTCTTCAGGCGGGTGGGCTGGCACATGACGAAGCTGAGGCTAGCGTGGTGGTGTGTCTTGGGGCTGGTAGTGGCATGCTGGCTCACCTCGATCGGGGACTCGCAGTGGGGATGCCTGGTCGCGACTGGTTTTGACATCATGTCACAATGCACGGAGCCTCCAGCTATTGCATATGCCAACCTCACGCTAAGGATTAACTGTGCCTTGGACGTGGTGTCTGACGCCGCTGGTAAGCCCTCTTCCGCCTCAGAGCTGACAGTGAACCTGCATCCCTAACAATGATAGTGCTGTCCATCCCAATCATCTTGATTTGGGGCACCACGCTGCGCACCGGCAAAAAGCTAGCCTTCATCGGTCTCTTTTCTCTCACTCTTGTCACAATGTTGGTTGCAGTTCTCAGGGTTGTTGGCATCAGTACGATGACGTGGGAGAACGGCCAAATTGACCCGAGTTACCTGTGGCTGTGGAGCTCAATCGAGACTTGCATCGGTAAGAAACCAGACTGTCAGCCCTACCCCTACCTTGGCCTCAAACTCCGTACTGATATTGTGGCAGCAATTATTGTCGCGTGCCTCACTGCCTTTCCACAGCTTTTCGTCTCCTCGAAAAGTCCAATAGTGTATATGCACTTAGGACCATCCAACTTCCACGGCAGCGGTGGATCCAAGGTGAAAGGAGGCATTGTTCAGTCATACGCGGACGTGCTGGATACCCGTGTTCATGGCGACGAGGAGAACTTCAACTACTACCCGCCCGTGGCTCGAGACTCGGAGAGTCATAGCACGACCAATCTGAAGCCGGCGAGCATCGGTCACCGGTACACGGAGCCAGTTGAGTTGCATGGAATTTCGCCGCTGCCGAGTCCCTATTGCCGCGATGCCGGACATCGTCAGCACCGATATCATTGAGGATAAGGGATACTCTACATATCACAGAATATGACCACATACCAGAAAATCAAGACGTTCTAATATTTTCCCTTTCGAGTACAGCGCCAGGGATACTAAACTCCCCGGGAATAGCGGCACTTGTGTACAGCCACTCAGATCGCCGGGTGGATGCCGAGCGCGACGCGTTTCGTTGCCTGATTTGTGTGACGACCTGAGCAGAATTTCGGGTATTTTGCTGCACGACGCGAGGTTTCTCGGTGTCAACATCTCCTGCATCTCCGAACCATCAGTATTATAACCTCACTCGACGAGCTCATACCTTGTTTCTCCCTCAAAAGCCCACCTCCAGCACCATGGCCAGTCCCTCCCAACCCCGTCGACTCCGAGCCCTTCCCGGATTCCCCTACATCCTCTGGGGCATCCTCGAACCCATCGGCAACCTCATCAAGGATCTCTTCATTCCCGCCAACCGAACATTCACCGCCCGCAGACACAGCGTCCTCTGGGCCCTGTCGGGCTTTCTCATCTGCCGCTCGTCGGACGCTACCCTCGTGAAGCGCTACCTTTGGCTTGTGCTCCTGGTCTACGATCTCTCCTGGCTGGTGCACTGCGTCCTGGAAGCGTACGTCCTGCACGACTGGGAGGAGCGGGCCAACAACATGGAAAATATCCCGGCACCACTGAGAGCGATGCAGTCGGCCGGGAAAGTGTTCTCAAGGAGGATGGGACGCCGATGATGGAGAAGGAGGTATTCGTGGACGGGTTGAGGGACGGGTTTGGGGCAGGGGTGGTGGTGTGTGGTTTGTGGTTCTTGTTCAGGTTTGCGACGGTGATGGGGTGGTTCGGAAAGATTGGTGGCGGTGGTGATGCGGCGAATATGGTGTCGACACTGACAGCGACGGAGAGTGGAAAGGTGGAAAGCGGCGGCAAGTACAGACCGGCATCGGTCGCGGAAGCAGAAGCGGGTGAGGAAGGGATGTGATGGTTCCAGCTTTGGGGAACTCAACCGAAGGAAATGTATTCTATCAAGTTGTTTGACGAAGAAAGAAAGGAATAACTACCAACAGGTGAGGACTTGGAAGTCCTCAAATATCCAGAGCAGGCAGCGGACTTCCGTTCAGTCCGTGGTGGAATGGAAGATCGAGACCTAACAGGACCTACTGAACGCTACGGTACCAGCCCGAACAAGAGAATGAGGTGTACACACTGCTCTTGGATAAGGAGAAGAAAGATGGTAAAGAAGGGAGGCACTGTAAGGATTGAAGCCACCTATCTAGCCAATGTGTCGAGGCAGCGTAAAGGCATAGGCTTGGATTGACGTGTCATTTCAATTTTTTTTTTTTTTTTTTTTGGTTAACTGTGCTGATCTGTGTGCATTCCACACTGATTTGAAACCCCCATTACAATTTGTGATGCCCGACCGCTACACTGAATCCATTTCGATCGACCACTCTCTCGACGCACACCAACGACCATGACTTACAGTTACGCCCTGCAACCATGCTCCATCAAGGCCTCACGGTGCTGCGCACGGGGTTTTACCCCTTTGGCAACACTCCTGCTGTTTGCCTGACACAGAATCTCCCGCCTAAGGCCCCCGCGAACATCTTGATTCTTGGATGTGGAGATCTGCGTAACGTCCTGTTCACGAATCACTCCGAAGGTGGAAGAAGAAGTCTGGACTTTACCTGTTGCGACATCGAGGCCGCAGTGATTGGTAACCTTTTCCTTCCTCGGTCTTTTTTCTTTCCTGTTTTTCTTTTTTTTTTTTGAAGCTTCCTGAACTGACATTTTGGTTAGCACGTGGTATCCTTCTCAAAACCCTCCTAATTGACGACACAAACGGACAACAGAATACCAGCAACTGGAACATCTACTTCCACCAGTATCTCAACCCCGCGGATCACTCTCGTCTCGTCACCCGGGCGAAAAAGCTGTGTTCATTCTCTGCTTCTCTCGATGCCTGGAAAGGAGGTCAATACGGCAATATGGTCCGATTTTGCGACCGAAGCACAGTCCACCAAGTCTCCAAGGTGTGGAATTTCTATCTTGACGAGAGCAACAGGCCTCAAGTGGAAGCCAAGATGGAAAGCGAGAAGATTGCTAGGCCGCATTTAAATATGAGTGGTCTGCGCTCAACGGCACCGACATATATTACTGGCTATGAGGCCATTGTCGATGCGCACCAGAACTTCTGGAAGCACGGAAGTACCGATACAGACTTGGCTACCATGTCCAAGAATTCGAAATTCCCGAACCCAATGCTCGTTTCGCCTAGAATCGCCGCTCAGCTTCACGGCGGAGAAAATCCGCTATTGGGCTTCCATCTCGCGGCTGCCTTTGTGCCTCTGCACGATAAATGCCCATACGCCCCAGCGTCCAAGCAAACTACAAGTTTGCAAAAGGCTGTAGTAGCTGCGCGTACCGAGTTTAGGTTATGGTCAGAGTCGTTCAGAAAACATGCAAAAGACAAAATCACGCTTCGTTATTTTGTTGGAGACGGCATTGCTTTTGCCCACGCCTTGCAGCATCGTCGGCTGACAGGGTCCGTGGCCAAGGAGTCCGGCTATCGGACCCGATTCGAGTCTTTTGACCCTCTGATCCTCAACGAAGCTGGGTATGGGGTAAGCGGTGATGCCCCGGTTTCTTTCACCACCATTGACACATCTAACCTCATCGACCATGTGGGCTCAATCAACCTCCTGGTGGCTACCTCACCCCTTCTTGACGAGCGCACCTCATCAACATTGTACACCGAGTCCCTTGTCAAGACAAGCGAGACACACCAGGCATTCATACAAAACCTGTTTGGCACCCATCTCGGATTCTTCTCCCTTCTTCTAGGTCTTTTCCCTGTTGACTACTGGACAAACACAACTTCGGTTTGCGCTGGTGACGAGGAGATCATCGATAAGCTCAACCAGGGGGCTGCACAGTCAAGACCGAAGCAACCACCTGGACAGCTGCATAATAGGATGGGGTGGAAGCGGCCTCCAGGAGCTGCGCATTTTGGATCTGAAGTGACATGCCCGTCTCTTCAATGCTTGCAAATGGATGCACAAATCTCGCCAAATTACTATTTGACGTCTACCTGAAAATGTTTCCTTATGAGAACATAGAGGCAATGAGGTCGGCATTCGGATTGGGCCAGTCCGCCGGGCCAGCGCTGCCAGTATATTGCAGAGCCAACTTTGCTATGCTTCTACGATTCGTTAAAACCCGTGTTAAGACAAACTGGACGGCTGCCATGAGTCAGTTGCTGAGCTTCATTATCAATGACACCTCGCTCGCGATGGGATCCAACTATAACCACGAATTAGTCACGTACATGCACACACTGGATGTCCTTCACGCGGCTGAGCTCATGGAACCACTATGCAATCTACCCGCCAAGGGAGCAACTCGTACAAACCTTTCACATTGGGAAGATATGCCGTCTACTGTCTGTTTGACATTGAAGATCCCTCGGGCGCGTCTGAAATTATTCACCAAACACGGAAGCGTACTTCCAGTGCAGTGTTTTAATCCAGCATTCGTTGGGGACCAAATGGATGAACACGTTCGCCGCTGTGCAGCTAGGGTTTGGCACTATCAAAACACTAGGTTCGCCGTACACCATCAATTTCTCCTTGCAGATCGAGGATGACCCAGAGGGTTGGTACGGATCATCACCACTTCTCGTATCGTTCAGGGTGCCAAGTTGGATTCTTCTACAGGAACCAAAGCAAGCTACCATTGCTTTTTCATTGCAGCACACAGCTGCCATCGTCCAGATGCACAGTCATGAACTCGGGCCACAGCTGGAGGTTTTCCGCGCCAAATTGGGAGATGCCAGTCTTGTGTCTGTCACCAAGGAGCCACCGAACCTCAAGGAGACTACCACACGTCGTTCTTTCGGCTTCGGCAAGGCCGATTTTGTCGATCCAGGTGTGCTCAACCCTGGCTCCAGAAGCACAATTATGGCAAATACAGACGGAACGGTAACCACCCTTACTTACAGAATTGACCTCAAATCTCCCGGGCTGAAATCAGCACTCAACGGCGGATGTGTTGTCAAGAACACAGCCGTCTCTAGCAGTGTGTGGGATGTGAAGATCGGGGACAAGTCGACCGTTAAGGTCATCTTCCCCTTGCCAATGCTGGAGTCTTCCATCAAAACTCGAATCGCTCGCAAGCCGTCCTACATTGAGGTGTTCGGCACCGTTAACACAGAAATATCGAAAGCACCGTCTTTTCACCTCACCTATCCTACCGTCTTCTCCAACTCGGGTCGACCGGGCGCTCGTCCTATCCCAGCCCCTTGGAACATGCCGCATATCAATTTCTCGACTCTTCCAGCAATCAACATTGATCCAAAGCACCATGCTTCTCTATCCTGGGTCGACTTGCACCTATCTCATATGTTCTCCAGCCACGAGAAACTCCTTCGCCAAAACCCCCGGCAACCAGTCTCGAAGGAGGCGCGAGCTCGCGTCGACTTCAAAGACTCACTCTTCACCATCTTCATGTAGTTCGCCGGCCTCAAAGACGCCGCGGGCACAGGGATGCGCAGCAGCATTTTTGCTTTGAACTGCGAGGAGGCAGAGGGCATCCAGATGGTTCTTTTGGTCTCTGCCATGCGCCTCGACCTGTCCAATCGGACGCTTGTGCTCGACGCGGCTGTCATGCCGGCGTCATTCGAGCGTCTCCAGCAGCAGGCTATGGTCTTCCAGCACATTTTCAATACAGAGAAAATCACCGCTGTGAACGTGACATTGGACGAGCTGAGGCTCTGGAAGGAAGTCCTGCCTTCGATGGTGGAGAGATGCAGGGAGTGGGAGCACAAGGCTGGGTGCGAGTATTTCAAGGGGGGGAAGGCAAAGCCGCCGCCTCTGTCGGTCGAGAAGGGCGGGAGGATCATCTGTGACTGTGGGCAGGGTGTGTTCCCAGCGGACTATCACGTCGATTACCTGGGAAGCAACTGGAAGCACGTCAAGAAGCAGTGCGTGCGGGCGGCGATTTCGCCCATGTTTGCGAGCTCGCTGGTGGTTGGCTTAAGTTGAACTTGCCACCTGACTTGTCCCAGAGCTGAAGCTGGGGATGGCGATTCCGTTAACCACAAGTGGGTCTTCGCGTTAGGCCACTCCATAAAGTCCTATCCAAGGGAGCGCGAAGATTCAGTACATGGCAATGTCTGCTGGGCGGAGAAGTACAGAGTTGAAGAATTCATGAAATGTAAGAAACCTACATGTAAGAAGGTGACATACTCGGTCCTGTCCAGTTTCTCAGAAAATTAACCAGATGGATCATGGAAATGTATGTGAGTAGGAATAGGTATGCAAAATGTGTCGTTCTAGAAAAGTGTCGAGTTACGGGTTCCCCGACTCCTCTATCCTGTATGCTGGTCGTAGTATTAGTGCCGCTAGTAGCCCTGGTGATCCGTAGTCAAAGTCTTCTGTAAGCATTCTTGCACTTTGTTATCAATCACAACCCTTTGGAGCAGTCCCCGTCGATCTAACCGTCCAAAAAGAAATCACCAAATCTCCCATACCTCCTACTATTCGTACGATATCTGTTTACATCTTACTTCGTTGCTATCAATGGTCCAACTAGGTATCCTCACTGCTTGACATGAACGTCAATAAAGTCTCGACGGCGAGCAATCACCGGCCCACCCGGGACTTCGAATTCCCCATCCACCTGCACCACGAAGCAATCCAGGGCGTGCTCACCCTCCCCGAGCCCAGGGCGCGGGCCAAACGAAGAGAACACCATCTCCGGATTTTTCTTTCGTGGGTCCGGGTCCCAGTACCCATCCGAGCAGCACAGAAACTGAGGCTCGCTCCACCCAGAAAATACGTCGACTTGGGCGTAGAGGTACGCCCGGAACTTGAGGCCGCGGTTGTTTACCCTGTGCCAAACGAGGGGAAAGCCATTGGACACCTGTAATTCCAGGTCTTTGGGCCCCTCCCACTGGGGGTTCCACCACTCGGGGGGAGTGCAGTGGTCGCCCCAGATCATGAGGAAGGTTTCTTCCACGGCCTGCAACTTTGTAGTGCTGCTAGCAGGGAGGGTGCCGGTGAATATGATTTCGTTGTTGGGTACGTCCAGGGTTTGGAGGGCGAATCTCTCGGCGCTGTCTGGGTTTTCGTTAGTACAATGTTACACACTATGGATAAAATAGAGAACTTACTGAACAGTCGAAGATTGTAATCGTCCCCCCTCTCAGGGTCATGGTCCCGATCAAAGACCTCGGTCTCTTTGCTAATAACCGTGACGAAAAGGGCCGATGCTGCCGGCTGATTCCTGGCTTTGACGTCCACCCGGACAGAGGACTTGCCTTCGTGGTCGGCGGAGAGGCCCCGGAAGACAAAATACAGTAGCTGGTATCCCTCTGGGGTGGGCTTGGGGCCGGTGGGACACTCGGCGGGGTTCCAGCTCAGGTCGGGGACATCTTGGTTGGGCGCGATCGGGCGGGCGGTGGCTACGTTGCCTATGAGTCTGCCGTTGGGGAGGACAACGCCCGCGGTGGCTTCGAACTCTAGGTTTTCTTGTTTGGGGACGTGGACGGCGATGGCGAAGGGGCGGAAGGATGTGGAGAGGGGTATTTCGGTTTGGGGCTGGACGACGAAGGCGGCGACGAGGTCGGGGGTTGCTTGAGACATTTTGGGTAATGGGTGTACTGGAGTATGAGGTGTTTCTTATGAGTAGTGGGGAAAACTGGAAGAGAACCTCGAGGTATCTGCTTTGAAGGAGCCAAGAAGAAGCCAACGAAGGTTGGACGGGTGACTCACTACAGTGACTCGCTCTTAGGTGTGCTACCGGATCAAAACTCTCCCAGATGACAATGTTTATGTGACTCGGAGCTAATCACCGGATGAAAATGGTGACAGTTTATGAACTACAGTGACCGTATGAGTACCTAGATGCCGCGATTCGAGGCTGTTGCCAGAAACTGTTGTGGAGAACTGCAGAAACAGGAGCTTTGGAATGCTGCTGTAGCGGCTCAGGCGTTGAGTTAACAGTCGGAAAAATCGAGGACGTGGTTATTGAAGTAGCCAAAGCAATACACTGTTCCCTGTGTGGATATGTTGACCATGCTAGCCTAGGTAGCGTGAGTGTCAATCTCGCGAACAAAGCCTCCCGATGTGGTTCACTGAGAGACCTGGGCTTTCATTGATAGAGATCTGGAATGCTCTCGTAACAACCCTTGTCGATTAAGTAGTTGAAATAAACCCCGAACAATCATTATTCAGATTTGAAGCTGTTGAAATACATCATACCTACTACATCAGATCCAGGATGGCCGTCGGCTAGAGCGCCCCCGGCTCGATCGAGCATCCATCTCACCCACCTCCAACACTGCTGGTAGCTCCCTCCGCTGCGTTGTCCTGCCCTCCATCTCCCCAACTTCTGAGTTTGTTGGTAGCTCTTTGACCCCCTTGGGAAAGCGAATACTCCCCGGTGACGACCCGCTTCCCCCAAGCTCAAAGGCCGTCGATGCGTCCAACTCCGCCAGTCCTTTATGAACATCCTTATTGCCGTATCGCCTTTTCAAGAGAAAATACCCCAACAGCAACAGAAGCATTACGGCGATAGCTGCTCCAGCGACAAGGCCGGCGTAGGCTGCTGTGGGAAACCCGGATGCTGAACTTCCTTTCTTGGACTCTTCAGGCGGCTGCTCTGGCATGTCTTATTGAGGACCAGGACGAGGCGTAGTCGTAACACTACTGGTCCCATTGCTGGCTCTGATATCACTGGAACTCGGGGCCAGCTTCCGATCCGCCTCAGCGGTGGGCACACTCATTGTTGGCGAAGCCAAAAGGACGAACTGATGAGCCCCCGAGTCATAGGTAGCGGAGGGAGTCATGTGCGTCGGTATCAGCCAGTAGTATTGAGCTCCAGCCCGCTCCTGGTCTTGACAGCAATATTTCCCCCCGGTTTCTGTCCACAGGCCATCACAGGATTCCATGACGGCGGCCGAATCCTTTACACCTGTGTTGCTCCCGTCCCGTTAGCCACTGCAACATACGATCCTGGATCTTAAAAGTCCAAACTCACCAAAACAATAGCGATTACACGCGTCTTCGGCTTTCCACGAGCCGTCAGTACAAGCGCCTCTCGTGACTTTATCATCCTTTGTCCTGCACAGCGCATTGGCGAGACAGGTTGATCCAGACTCGGCGTTGCAGCAGGCGCTGAAGCCGCTCGTGCTGCCTATTTGGTTGTCACAGGGAATAAACCCTCCGGCTTCAGTGCCATCTGGAAAGAAGCATTTCTTTTGATCACCATCTTGACCGAGGACTAGCGAGGTAAGAAATAGTACCAAGAGGGTTAGGGAAGAAATCGAGCGATGTCTTTGTGATGCATGTGCTGGGAAACACATGTTTGTTCTCTTCGAGACAAGATTGCCGTGGATAAAGACGGTTTCTCAGGATGGGGGTCAGTGAAGATCAAGGGGATGCGGCGAGGTTTAGAATGTTGAGGATCGAAGCTTTTCAAACACAGTCAGGGAAAACACGGAAGGGCCGTCATCATCTCGGTACATGTAGGCCTGGCCGCATTGTGCAATCTCCCGAGGGGGGCCGAACGGCCCATTACTGATGCTCACGAGTTGGCCACCATGAGACGGCCAGTAAGCCGAGCTTGCCTCGTTGAAAACAAGCTTGAGGACGTTAATGGAGACCTCGATGGAAATGATGCTTACTCAGGCTTTGGGGTGGGGAGGCAAGTGTACGGTTCAATGACCAAGTCAGTTAGGATACTGGCCCCTTCCCCTACCTAATTAACCAAAGACCTCTATGACCTCGCGATCCATCGCAATACTGAGCGAAAATCCAGTGAAAGAAATGAAAATATTTATGCTTGCGACCTGACGTTCTCTTTCCCAACCAATGACAGATCTTTCGTTAATGATGCTGGCAGGAGTTCTATCGATTGCGTCTACCTACCAGCTAACTGAGGACACCGCGCAACATCTAATCTCGCTTCTTCCCACCCTAAGGTACCTGTTTGTTGCCTGAATCACGCCATCCACTGCCGCTCATGGAGGTATCGCAAGCGGGGTAGGTAAACTCAGTTCTTCTGGTCACTTGGCCTTTCCTCTTTTTCGCCTCTCTCAGCATCATCTTGCTCGCTACCAGTGCTGTCACCATTCGCTTCCACCTCTTGTGGAGAAAGCGCCGGGGAGAGCAACATCACCATACCACCTTGTCGTTCTACCAGCTGCGCTCTTCTGTCAACCATGTGATGCCCGTCCTCTGGGTGAAGTGCGAATAATGTAGCCAGTGCCGAGCTCTTGTAGACTTGGCTACCGAGTCGGCGAGTTGCAAGTACGGTCAACACAAAAAATACCAATGCCAACCCAAGTTGGACAACCAACAGTGACAACCACGCCCACCGCACCTCGACAAACACTTGCATCTCGAGTACGGTGCCAAGAGCAGGGAAATTATCCATTCCACTGCTGTCGCCGTTGTTGCTAGAGTCGATGGTTCGGATACTGGGAAGTACTGTCAATAACCGCGATCCAAACTCCAGAAAACATACGAGGTAATACATACCCATTGGTGATGCTAACAGCCAGGTTTATCGCAATGTTCTGCAACCTCTGTCTCTGGATTTCGGGGTCAAAATCTCCTACCTGCCGGTTGCCGCCATCGCCCATCATTTCCGACTTGTATCCATACACGGCGTCGGCAAGCGTCGGTGTCGCAATGTTGCCCACCAAGATTTTGAAGTCGCCACCATCCCAAGCCCAAATTCCGGACGAGTCCTGGGTAATGGCTTGACCTAAAAGCGTCAAGCTTCGTATATCCGCCGTGTAATTGACACCCTGGTTCGAAGGCAGGCTGCCTCGCAACGTAAGTACTCCTTGATTTGGGTCTCTTGCAGATTGACTGCAAGTTGTCTTTTGAGCACCTCCGCTGACAAGTTTTGGGGTGGTGCAGTTGATTGCGACTACTCGCTGGCCCAAAGGTGCGACGACATCGTGCGATGGAACCGCCACTGTTTCCGCTGTGCCGTTCTCGACCCGTACCGAATATTTATTCAGACAGGCGTAATAGACCATCTCATAGGCCTGCCACTTCCACGGTTCCGAAGTCGTCGAGTTCCCACCGCTATACGTCACATTGCCAGCGTTGGACCACACGACCTTGTACCCACCAACCCACGCAGCGGCAAGGGCTTTGTCGTCAGCAAAAGCAATTGTTCGTAAAAGTCGCGAGCTGTACAAAGTATATGACACCGGGGCAACAAAGTACTCGCCCCCCTGCTCGGGAAATGAGACATTGAAGGCCAATGTCCCGTTCAGTCTTAAGGGGTTGGTGTCGAGCGTATCGTCCCAAGTCGTCCAGTCCCGGGAGGTAGAATATGGGACCTGTTCGACTCGAATGCGATCCGTGATGTTTGCGATCTTGGAGCAGAGTGCCAAACTTTCGAACTCGGCCCATTTGCAAGTGCCACTTGGACAAGTTGGAGCCACCTCCTTGATCAACGACTCGGACGGATGCACAAGGCCAGCCGAAACATAGCTGGAAATATCAAGGGATCGAGGGCCCGCCAAACCAACATGACTGCGGTAGTGTCGAACAACAGGAATAGTGGCGTTGGCCGTATCGGGACCTGACGGGACAGCCACCAAGCGACTTGGGTACTGAATCAGGAGTTGAGTAACGGGTGTCGTGACGATCCCCAGGATTGATATTGCGGCGCCAATGGCCGCCATGTGTCTCCATTTGACCAGCTTCAGTAGGAAGACGGACCCCAGGACACCACGACTGGCCTTGTCAAATACTCCAAAGTCAGTGACAGGGCGTTCGATGCCGAACCAGTTCCACTTCCACTGGCTGATGCATTCCATCACCGGGCTCATAAAGGCTGCCTTGGAAGATGTCGTAAAGAACGCCAGGAAGGTGTTGAGAGTGATGTGAAGCGGAAGTTGGGGCAATGGATGATTCTCATATGCCTTCAGGACACCAATGATGACTGGAAAGCATCAGTACCTATCGAACATGAGCCGAGGTAAGTGTGCGGACGCGAGGACTTACTGACTAGAGATCCAAGACTGACTAGGAAACAGAGCAGCTCAAACAACCAAACACCCGCAAACCCGCGTCGAAGGTGGGTGTCGTCTTCGCCACTCGAATGTTCTTCTCCGCGAACATCGCCAGCCGGATTGGACTCGGGAGCAGGGGAACGGGCTGCTTCTTGAATAAGAGACTCCTTCCAATGGATACACACAGGTGCTGGCACAGGTTTGTTGACACTATCTCCTAGCGACTCCATGGTTACGGATACTAGGGGATGATAAACCGATGTGCTGTTGTACACAGTGGTGCTCTTTCGGTGTCAGGCAAGTTCTGGTTTTGATATCACTTGCAGTTTCCTGAAGGTCGCCTTTGATCTTTGCATTCCTTCCAGGTTCCCGACGGAGGCAAGCTGCTTGTTATACTTGGGGATTTTTGGCCCACGAGTAGGACGGCGGCCTATTGAAGCCTTTTACAACAGCAGACACAGCCATCAATTCTCGTATAGAAAGCGCTTTCACTCTCTGTGAGAAGGTGTTGGGGGCCATATGCAAAACGCTGGATAAGGCTAATATGATGGCCGTCAGATACCTGTACGGAACAGACGGCAAGGCACAACTACTTCTACAAGCGGGGCGCTCGCTATCGTGCAGTACCGAGACGCATCACGACACCCTCAAATTGCGACGAACCTACCTCAAAGGTAAAAATATCCCGATTGCGGCCAATTGCGGTCTTCTCGGTTGACCGACAATGTAACTGGAAGGCAGACATCTCATCTCAAGCGTGTATCAGACTGACGCGATGCCGTGGCTGCTGCGGACCAAGAGAGCGTGGGTGCATAGTTAATATCCCTCTGCAGACTGGAGCCTAAAGTTGAGAGATAGCGATTTCACAAGTATTACATGCTTCCGCTGGCATCCATCTGCAAGCCCCCACTTGCTCACGAATCGGACTCGGCAGTCAATGAGTCGGAGACAGCAGAGGATACTGATAAGGGCACCTGAGTTCGTGTTGTAGCAGCCCTGACCGCTAGGTATACTCACGCATTTCACCCCCCATTAATATCGACTGCAGCAGACCTGACCTCGACAAGGCAGTTTTGAAGGCATTCGACTAAACACTGCCCCCCTGAAGTCGGCAATATGCACAGATATTTCGATAATCCAGCAGTCATACTAGCTTTCCTCTTTGTCTGCCTTGCAGGGTTGACGAAAAGCAGTCCCATCAGGCCACCTATACTCTCATCGACAGCCTCTGGGATGATAGAGTTCACACCAACGATTGGGAGACGCGACATCGGACAAGAGCCCAGCTACTGCGCGCGAAACTGGACATACACGTGTGGCTATACGTGCTACTGGATAGACTACTGGGCCGAGGTTAATGAAAATCTTGTCTATCGAGAATGTGATGTCTGGTTTGAGAGCAGAGAGCACCAAGAGGCTCTCTGCAAGGACTATACGTATTGCGTTATGCGCCCAGGTACCAATTTGATGATTTGCGACAATATTCCCGGCGACCAGTTCTGCCCGAACTTGCGCTACGATATCAAATGTGACGGTTACAACAAATTGCGGCGTCACCGGGGAAACACGGAGCGGATCGAGGCAAGAAACGATGGACAGACTGCAGGCGTTGTCGCTGATCAGTCAGGGGAGAATTTCAGTGACTGCGGGACTTACATTCGCAAGACTGGGCCAAGGAGGTTGTCGGCTCAGGTTGGAGAGGTCACGGCGAACGGAATCTCGGGCGACCAGGGAGGCACGTCACTGGAGGGAAATATACAGGTATACGTGACCTTTGAGAATGGGACACGATATGTTGCTTCTGCCGCCGACAGGAAGAAACTCGTTCTGGATCCAGAGGAGTTGGAAGCGGGAATCTCGACGCATCAGCATATGAAGCTGCATGATTGTTATAGGGTATATTGCTAGGAAGCGGTCAGGAATCAAGCTAGTTAGCGTTGAGCGGGCATACCTTTGATGTTGATGGCGCAAGTACACGTACCTAAAGGCTCTATTCACTTCAGTTGGTTCTTCTGAGAAATACACTTGGCAAAAGGACATCCTTGCCTCTCGGCAAGGGTTCTGGTTCTATACCGGTATATCATTCTACATCTTCCCCAGTCATTTCTGCCACCATTTGTAGCCCCGTTAGCTCTTGTCACAGGTCCATCCAGTCTCGAAAGACCACGGACCAGGACCTGAATCGAACTCTACACTCATGGACCCCGAGTTTTTGATCTGGTTAGAAGGCTCGCCTCAGTCGAAGTCGTATCAAATTACTAGCATATCTGGTTTATATGCCCCCTGACCTTTTGCCCCTCCGTCAACTTCCTGGATCGAAAACCAACTGGAACTCAACCTTCATCTTCCCTGGGTAATTATCTCAGCTCACTGACTCTTCTTACTAGACATCCGATGCGTCAAAGACCTTGCCCTCTTCCCAAAAATGTACATAGGAATCGTCAACAACGTAACCCCCACCGTGATCCCCCCGATAACAAAGAAACAATTCCTCACTCCTTGGACCGCAATCCAATCGTTGCAGTAAAACGTCAACCCAAACGCGAACAGATTCTTGACAAAATTCATCACAGCAAACGCCTCCGCTGCCTCTTTGCGGTGGCAGTCCGTCACATACGTCACCACGCTCGAAGTACCCAGCTGCACGCCCAAATTAATCAGGCCCATGCACACAATAATCGGCACTACCCAGGGGTCTTGGTTGTATAACGACTCTCCCCACGCTAAAAACCCTGCCGCGGTGATCAAGAACATGACCATGACGGGCAAGCGGAACTCTGGCTCGAAAATGCCGTTGTTCTTGCGGGACATGAACCGTGCTACGCCATCAATCAGTGGTCCGGCGACGGCTGTAGCTAAAAGGGTGGCCACAAAGGAGGAAACGTTGGACGCGCCGACTGCTGCTACGGAGAAACTGTATGGTGGAGCAGAGAAAATCTGCGAGAGGGTGATACTGATGAGCACGAGCCAGGAGATGCAGGTGGTGAACAGCAGGGTGGCCCAGGCGACCATGGGGGAGGTGAGGAGGGTGAACGGTAAAATAAGGGTGCGCCAGAAGGAGGTCTTGTCCCAGTACCCGTCGTAGGGCAAAAGTTCGCGCAGGAAAGACTTGGGGGCTTCGGTTTCGATGGATTGCTGGACTTCGCTGTGTTCGGCTGTTGCGCTCATTTTTTCGTCGGAGTGGGCGGTGGGGTTGGTGGCGGACTCGTCGATGTTAACTGCGTCTCGGTGGTAGGCGGATTCCGGCATGAAGAGGATGGTTATGATGGTTTGGACGGCGAAGGCTGCGCCCATGGCGTGGAAGGCGATTCTGAAGGAGCCATATTGGATTACGGCGCCGGCTGTTCTCTCTGTCAGTACGATGGAAGAGACACCACGAGAGACAGGGATAACACCTACCGATAGGACTGGCCAGGTTAATACCACCCAGAACACCGAGGTTGAAGATGGCGTTGCGGAAGCCTCTTTCATGCAGAAACCAAATATCGCCGATGCTGGCAGGGATCAGCGCCTCCATGGGCGCCATGCAGAAGCCCATCACCGCTCGAGCAGCAGCTAGTGACGCAAAAGACTTTGCCTCGGCCGCCCAGAAGCAAGAGACCATCAGCCCGATGGAGGTGATGATGTAGATGGGCCGCTTGCCAACCTTTACCGCCAAGGTATTGCACAGGAGAGAACCGACGGCGATGGCAGCAATGCAGGAACCCTGGCATCCGAGGGTGAAAGACTGCAGGGGGATGTCGAATTGTTCGGCCAGAGGGACGATGGCGGGCGTTGGAAGAGGGCCGACAGCTGTTTTCGTTTAGTCGGTGCATGTGTTGTTCAGATTGAAGGAGGAGGGTGGTAAGGAGCATACCTCCAACAGCACCGCACCCGTAGGCCATCGCCAGAGTGAACATCTCTTTCTTCCATCTCGGCCAGTTGTAAGGGTCGTTGGGCGAATCCGATGGTTGAGGGACAAGGACAATCTTGCCCGTCTTGTCATGCTTCAAGGCGCGCGAGTCAACACCGCCTGCGACGACCTCGAGGTCTTCCCGGCCGACTTCATTGAGGGGAGCCGTACCGGGCACGTGCTCTAGTTTGTCGTCTTCGAGGATACCGAGAGGCATCTTGTTGGCTTCGATAGATGACAGAGGTTTAGGTAGAAGAACCTTGGAGCGAGCAAGTCCGAGTTGTGAGGGTGGGCGGCGTATTTATTGTGTCTAGATACTCGGTGGTTCTACATCCCAAAGGAGGAATAGATCTGTTGAAGTAGCCATGGGTGGTGCTGATACCCAGCTGCATGAGAGCCCAGTGATGCTCGGGGTGAGGTAGCATTCTTCTCCGCATCCCGCGTGACCACCCATGTCGCCTCGTTGTCGGCATTTGCTCCATCGTTCCCAGACATCTGGATGCGGGGAATGGAGACGAATGGTAATCCGGAGACCGGGTTTCGCGGGGGAAGGTCTCGCATCAGACTAGGGGGTAGTGCCACCTGGCAGGAGATGGGTTGGGGGATAAAGAACTCTCATCAGAGTCGGGTAAGAATTTCCATGAACGTTACTCGTACCGGTCAAATTGTGTCTTGACCCGACTAATGAAGACGAGCTTGTTGTGTGTCGGGTCTTAGACATCACATGATGGTTGGAAGCGGCGGCAGGGCCCAGGGGGCAAGTTCCCAGGTTCTAGCAACCTTTGGACTTCCAACCACGCTAGGATCTTGATCTGGTCGCCGTGAAGGGATAAACGACGGTCGACGGAGGCTGGAGACCTGGGGTATCCGTGCATACTCCAATGACATCCAAGAGGCTATCAACAACGAAACCAAGGATGAGCTAACGCTGAGCTAGCCTTGACACCAATCAAGTGGCCGGGATGAAGCTACCCCATGGTTACCCCATATTCTGCGGCTCGGCATATCCGCACCGAGGGCGGGGACACCAAGCTTGGCGATAGCTTCTCCGCACCACCTCCAAGACCATCACTGCTAGGGTGCTACCTTGTGGAACTTTCGAACAAAACAAAGTGCGCCTCTGTTTGGTCTTATCGTCCCCGAACGAACCCTTCAAGGTCCGAGGAATCCAACCAAACAACCTCTTCACGATGGCTGAAATAGCCTTCTCAGAGTCTGTGACGGATGACAAGCTCCGCGGGAAGGTGGTGGTACTGACCGGTAAGGCCTCTTTTCCTGCCCCTGATGTCTCTCTAAAACTAACCAAATGGCAACGATAGGCGGGGCACAAGGCATCGGAGCAGCAACCGTCGAACTCCTCTATACCAAAGGCGCACACGTCTTCTTTGGCGACTGGGATGAACAGAAGGGACAACAAGTCACAAAGCGTCTTCAATCCCAATCAACGAAGAATGGGGGCTCGGTCTCGTTCCGTCGCGTGGATGTCCGCAACCACGATATGCAACTTGCCCTCTTCGACGACGCCAAAAATGCACATGGCTGTATCGATATCGCGATCCAATGCGTAGGAGTTGCCGAGCCAGCCGGATGGTTCGAGCCGGAAGACCTCAACCTCGAAAGCGTCCGGAAGGAACCCATCCCTATCAAGGACAACGTCGAGATTAACCTCACCAGCGTATTGTGGTTCTCTCGCATCGCGCTAGCGTACCTCAAGGGCGACGGCACAGACAAAAACTTCTCCAAGTCCATCGTGTTGACCTCCTCCATTGCCGGTATCACTGAGGCACCCGGGTTGTTTGCCTACAGCTCAGCAAAACACGGCGTTATCGGGACTATGAGGGCCTTGAGACGGTTTGCACCAGCCAAGTACGGTGTCCGCGCGAACGCCATTTGCCCCTGGGCGACGGATACCCAGCTCTTGAGCGGAGTGAAAGAGTCGTGGGAGAAGCAGTCGATGCCGATGAATACCCCCGTTGATGTGGCCAAGATGATTTTGCAATGTGCTGCCGATGGAGAGCTGAATGGGAAAGCAGTGTTTGTCGCTGGTGGGAGGGGGTTCGACACCGAGGAGGGTATTGACAGGATGCTGCCGCAGTGGATGGGAGAGGAAAATGCCAACGTCTTTTTGAAAGGGCAAGCGATCTTGGGGCTGGGTGGGAACTGGGCCCAATAGCAGGTACCAATGAGGGCATAGCTCTTCGACTCAACGCTCTGAAAGGATCCCTCCACGTCTGTGAAATTCCTGAAATAGGTACGCATCAGCAAGCTTGGTGGCACACGTCCTAGCTTCGACATGTATGGAGGTACCTTGGGTATCCAGATTCGTTTGATTTGGCATACACGTGTCTATCCTACATGGGGGTAACTGAGTTTGCATGCGTTTGGTGAAGAATGAGTTATTGTAAGAGGGGAAGCATTGACTCGAGAGGTATTTTTCCCTGTCAAATGGATTGTCAGGCCCCCTCGAGAACTTGTAGGTGTTTAGGATAGGGAGTCGGCGTCCTTTCACACCTGCCTCACCACGCCACGTGGATGCTTCATCATATCTCGTTTGAGGCCCAAATATTCGTTCCATACCCCCGTCACCGCAAACACTGCGAACATGCGCCACTTGAGATCAGAGGGGGAGCGATCTGCTCCAAGTTGGTGGTACGAAGTCATCGTGATGCACCAGCATGCTTTCATCCGCTTTTGCTTTCCATCTTTTATTTCAACCCATTGCTTCTCCACTGTTGTATCGTAGTCCGTGAGACTTCGGAGGGAGATGCGGGATGGAGCGCTTGGATGGGATGCCTTGCATACTTATTGGTCCTTACATGGGGACAAATGTCGTGGCAGTTGTTCATGTCGTCGATGGCGTCTCGTAGTTCTGACCCATCGTTGGTTGGGTACCCAGGAATAAACTGTTACGGGGAAGAAACAATGCGCTGGGAGGAGTTATTTCATTGAGGTAGGGAAGATGGAATGGAGCATAAGGCGTTAGGGTTACCGCTTTACCTAACCACTTCTTCCAAACTTTAACCAAAGAGTGCCCATGTCGGATATGCAGCTTCGTGTGTAATCATTTCGACCAAGCGCTAAAATAAGCCTTTCGAACCTGCACAATGCTCCTGATATGTATCAGCTGTCTATATAAACGTGTGGAAGCCAGAGTTGGCGGGTGTTGAGCGGAAAATATCACGGCCTAAGTGGCTGAGATAAGAAAGACCTGCTTCTTCCACTCCATCGAACCACTTCCGCACCTCCCACATAGACATCTAGATGGTAGTTGCATTCACCCTTAGATGTTCTTGCAATGTACGCGTTTCAGACAGAGAAGGTACTCTCCATCATGGAGATCCCTCTTCGATATTCTTGGCCAGCTTTTTCTCTTCACGTCTCTCCTCTCCTTTCTTGTCAGTCAGTAAAAACAGGTTTTTGTTAGGATGAAGCCATACCGCAACAACTCAAGAACGACAACAACAACGCTTCCTCATTATACAATATACTAACACAAGCCCCTACATAAACTAATACAAGAAAGAAGTATTCACACAGCAAATCAAGTACCTAGCCACCACCGTGACCAAGGCCATCCACCCCAGAATCCTCATTTCCTCTCTGAACCCTCGGTCGACAGCAACCCCTATTACCCAGCATCCTCTCCAAAATTACACTGCCTACGCCTTCTGGTAGTTGTTTGGAGCATATCCATAAGCCGGACTATCCGAAACAGGCGCAACTCCATACGTGACCGGATTCCCCGGGTGTCCCGGCAGCGGCGCCGCGGGAGCCTGCTGGATGACCACAGTGGTGTGCTTCTTTCTGTTGCGGACGTTCGTCTCGTAGCAGGCAATGACGAAGGTGACGAAATGCAGGATTCTGTTATTCACACATCATGTTAGCCTCTCCTCACCACATCCTCATGACCAAGGGTGGCAACGGAAGGGAAGGAAAGAAAAAGAGAAACTTACACAAGCGTAGCCCCCAACCCAATCAAAGCTTGCCCCTTGGCCGCTACGGCCTCCAACTGCTTGTCCACCTCGTTGTCATAGTTGTATCTATCCCTGCTTGAGCTGGATGATCCTCCATATGGGGAGGAAGAAGAGCCGGAATCCCGGTTATAGCCACTCCAGTCGTTGCCGCCGCTATACACGTCCGAGATGACGGTTGTCGCAACTCCAACCAGAAACAAGACGACGGTAAGGATGATGAAGGCCAGCCAGAGGAGAAGATCAAGGGCGACGTTGGCGCCGGGGTGGATGCCGCGGTGCCCGGCGCGGACGACGATGCAGATCCCCTCTGCTAGAGCCCAGCAGAAGGAGACCACTGTCTGTTTTTGTCAAGCACTGTTAGATGGGAGCGGATGGTGGAAATGATGGGGAGATGGCGGGATAGATGGAAAAGGAATCGAGGGAATAGGGGTGGATGATGGAGAACTGGAACGGGACGTACAACAGGAGCAACCACGATGAGGGAGCCGATAGCCCAGATTCCCGTCGAGATGATACTGCCCGCACAACCGAGCATAGCAATAGACAGAGTAAACTGAATGACGCGGAAGGCGAGCTTGGTGTAGTACATTCCCGGAGGGGAGATGTGCGGAGGAGGGGGCTTGCTGAAGGTTGTTGACTCCATCGTGGCTTTCTCTCAGCTCTGTGGTCTCTGAAGTTGAGGTAGGGAGTGATCGTCTGCTTGTGTAAAAACGAGTGAAATGCGTCAAAGACAAATCCCAATGCAAGGAGAGAATGAAAGAGAGACAGACACCCTCGGTCAAACTCCGTTGCCAAAATCAGGAACAGGATAGCACTTTATTCTTCGACACTGCTTAGCCGTCCTCCCAGAAGGGAAATGCGGCTGTCGTCTTGGCACATCAAGGTCGCTTGTGCGACCCAAACTCGGATACGGCTGAACATGCCGTGTTGCACTCCCAAGGCACTACGGCTTGCCGAGAACGAGAAACACACAAAAGGGAAATTGCCACAAGACTCCCCAAGACTTGCCCTAGAGGCGTTTTGGTTTTTGGGCTGAACAAGAAACCACAGGGGGGGTTTACGAAGTGGTGGTGTTGTGTGTCGTCGGGGATCTGGCCAAGCCTTCGATAGTGCAAGCCACAATATGCAAGTCCCGGTCCTGGCGCTTGGGGATGTCCAGGGGAGGGCTGTCATGTGCGGAAGATGATGCCGTGTGACGGGAAGCTGAAGTGGTGGGCTTTTCCGCAAATAAAATCCCAGGAGACTGGAGCGGTTCCTGGATCCAACGAGTTTGTGGGGAGTTAGACGCGCTAAAAAATGTGGACGGCATTTGATGGTCGGGTTGCATCGAGGCGGCCCGGTGGTAAAGCTTGGTATCCTCCAGTGGAATGAGGAGAGTAGCCGACAACTGAACTTTTTTATCTCATGATATCTTTCGAGTATTGATAGACACTCGAGAGTGGGCCATGGTACTAAAACTTGGAGGAGCGTTGACTCTTGAAGAGAATGGGTGTCCGAAACGCGGTGGCTTGCATTTTGCATCGAGCGCATAACGGATTTGCGCGCAGCTGAACTTCATTCAGGGGAAGAGGATCAGACTGCCTCAGCGCAAAACGTGCCACCAAGTTGCTCTCCTGCCTTTCCTGAAGAAACTGCCAGTGGGTAGGAACCTGGAAATAAATTAGATGGTGCTAAGGTGCACTGGTCTCCATTCCGTAGGCAGGTAGTTGCTGGAACTTGAGAAGGGGGTGGTAAACAAAGACGCTCCCAACCCTAACCCCCACCATACCGCCTTTCCAAACTCGGACCCTAAACCATCACCCTTCGTCTTCTTAACCCCCTCGTTGTGACTTCCGCAACCATTTCCTCGCCAATGACTTCATATCCTCGAGGGTCTCCGCCCCCGTAGAGCGCTCTCTCTCTCGCAGACAAGGCCTTTTGTGCTAACCAGCTGACAATATTCCCCAGCTCACCGGTCCAGAACAAACCCACAAAGATCACAGCGAATGTGACGGGGACCGCAGTTGCCCAGTAAGCCCACTGTCCGAGCTCCATGTCCCGCACGTCGGAAGAGTTCATCCCAAAGATGCTCGCGATGGAGCTGAGCGGCAGGAAAATGATGGTGACGATAGTAAAGGCGTAGATGGCGCGCTCTTGGCGATCTCTGGTGGAGTCTACTTTGTTTCGGTTCTGTTTGCCCTGTTAGCCTTCTTGTCTTTTTTGATTTATTGAATGGACTTACAAATTCTTCCAATTGAGAAGCATGACTGCGGAGCTCCACAAACTCCCTTTCTCTGCCTTGCAAATAACTCCAAATATCATACAAAATAAGCTGTCTATACCCGTGCTGCTGAATTTTGGGATCAGGAGCGGTCTCGTTGTTGGCAGTAGCTGGCTCGAACAGCGCGCTGGGAGCAGACTTTCCAGTGTGGTACTGCGGGGCATGTCTATTCGAGCGACTTGGTCTGCCAGCTTCTCCCATGGCGTTCACAATCGTGGTTTGCCATGAGGTAGTCCACTGGATGATGGATATCTCTTGCTTTAGCCGTCCGAGGCGGTATTCGTGGCTACGGTCGGAGCTCTTGGTCGTGATATCGGATTCCTGTTGGCGTGTGAGAAGCTGGCTCTGCATATTAAGTGACCAGGAGACCTACAATAGTATCCAAACAAGAGGAGTATGTGTCACTGATGTTAGGCAATCCTGGTGTGATATCTCGCAGCAACTTCATACTTATGAGAGAGAGGAGTTCCATGGGTAAAACCACCGACTTGTCTATCAGGGGAGTTTTGGAGAGCGAATCGATCATCTCTTCCAGCCCGGCTCGACAAGAGAGGTAGGCAGCAGCCATAAGTTTCTCTGGTCGGTATTCATCCACTGGGAGAACAACGAGACCCAAAAGAATGTGCATCCAGCCATTGATCAGGGTTCCAGGAGTTCGAATGTTGGTGAGGTCTGAGGGTTGAGCAGAAGCAAACCATTCGTTGAAGGCTGGGATGTTCCGGGCTTGGTATTCGAGGAGCGCCAGCATTGTAAGTCGCCGACGGTCCATGATCAATACAGTATGTCGATGAACCCGTTCGTTGATATCTCTGCCCTCCGAGTCATCTGGATCGGGCTCTTCAGGTTTGGTGTTCTAGGGGTGTCAGCGATCCGCAACAAACCCATTTTGCTCGATCTACTTACCATGACGATGGTTTTCACAGCACCCCAGAATTTTCCCACTGTAGGGACTACAACATCAACCGGAAAGAAGAACTTGAAGATCATGTCTGCAGTGTTGAAGAAGTCGACACGGGTCTTGTACCTGTCTCTTCGCAATTGTGGCCACGGCGGCTGCTCGGGATCTGCCAGTGGCCTGCCTTCTTCTTCCAGAAGTTGATACACCTCCCCCCTAGAGGCTTGTCGGCAGGAAGAGTAGGCCCGCCGGTCTGTCGGTAAGCAGTTTTGGAGGAGGTACTCATCGACCTCGGCAAGATGTTCTTCCAGCACAGTCTTGTTGATGCCGCCCGTAGTAGAGTTTGCTACACCATCTAGGCAACTGAATATAGGGAACGATGGAGGCGGTTTTGAGTCATCGATGCTTCGTTGTCGCGCTGGAGCTGAAAAGTGGACCCTTTTTGCAGGTCTTCTGTCCGGGTGGGTGGCTGTCTTGACTGGTCTCTTAACGTCTGTATCTTCAGCTTCGGCTTGAGCCATCACTTTGACAGGCGGCTCAACTGAGGGACCATCCTTTCCAGTTCCGATGGGTGATAAGACTCCAGAAGAGGTGAAGTTTGGAATTACGGGTGATCTAAGAGTCATGAGTTAGTGGAATAAGTGACATGGGGTGTGTCTGAAGAGCTTACCCAACTTGAAGCTCTAGTATGACGTTCATGTTGGAGTTGGCTGCCAGGTGATGGATTTTGGACCAGTCGTCCGCTGTGACTGGCTTCTTGTACCGATAGAATTTGAGAGGTTTCGGCCAAAACTCATGGAAATGGCCAATGAATTTCTTGCAAGGGTTAGCTAAGAATCGGAAAAAAAAAAAAAAAAAAAAAAAAGCATCAAGAAACTGTTAAAGATGAACGTACAAGCCAGGTTGGACAGTCTTCCGCCGGTATGGACCACATGACGTCTGCCATGTACCGTACCAGTATGTTGCTCTTCGGCCTTGTCCCCGGTGGGTCCTGGACATTGTGGATAATAGTGATGGCATCGCCGCAAAGTGCTTCCTTACTTAGGCGACTGCAAGTAAGTAGTAAAGCTAGGCGGGTTAGCGGGCGCCTATTCCTTATCGGCGAGAGGCTGAACTGAACTTACAGTTGTCCAAGACTAAACACCATAGATGAGCTATGTGAAAACATAAACCAGGTGGTGCTACTTGCAGCTGGCGAACAGCCTGCTGCATATCCCTTTCCCGGGTAGCCCTTGAGAACTGAGCCTGCAATAGCGTCTGAATCGGGAAGCTGTTTGGGTTATCCTTGGCGGCACGCAGTCCAGAGTACTTCTCCAGGGAGAAATAGGGAAGACAAACCCAGGAAACAGTGCGTTCTGCGACGGTCTGCTCCTTGATACTTTCGTCTGGAGTTATTGAAATCTGGATGAACTTTGGGTCCATATGCCTGACGTACGAACCGTTGGCAGTTTGAATGGGCTTGATGCCGTCTCTCCTGATCGTCAAGATCATGTCATCAAGAGCTTGTCTCTCGTCAGAGTTCAAGCCTTTGATGCGAGATATTTGATTCGTGAATTCGTCGAAGTCCATCGATTGCTGGGTGAAATGAATCCATCGGAACAGCGGTTGGTGTTGTGTACGCTCAACCGGTGCGGCCGTCAACTCAACAGCATGGTGGCCGTTAATCTCCCTGTCTCCAGTGTACCGAGAACCGAAAACTCGAATTTGCGAGGCCCCATTCAAATGTTCTCGCAAAGCTGCAGAGGTTGTATCCAGCTGAAGCGTATCGCTAGCTGGCGTCTGAAGGCTGTCGTCGGATGAAGACGTTGCCCTTGACGGGATGAAAGCATAGATCACCGAGGCTACATCAGACGGCTTGTTACCATACTTCTCCCAGATGAGGTCGAGTTCTTCCCGGTCGAGCGCTGTCTCCTCGCCCAATGTGACCACCCGCTTTTTCATGGTTCTCTTCTTTCGTCGCTCGTCAAGACCACTATCGCTCTCTTCAACTTCTGAGTACCCTTCTGAGTCATCAGCAATAAAGCCTTTGCGAGAGTGTCCTACATCTGCTATGCGGTATCTTTCCCGCGACCTCATCGAGGTGCGGCTTTCCACTGGCCGTGAGTACCACTCATGACGCTTCGATTCGGCATATTTGGGCGAGGTGGGCGAGTCCGCTTGGGGGGATGTTGGGCTATCACGACCCACTATGATGCTTCGCGTTCGCCGGCAGTGAGCTACTTCTGGGTAATAACGGGACTGGGGTGATTCTGTCCGAGGATATCGAGGGGCTACAACACGGCGGAGAAGCGGTGGAGGCGAAGGTGAAGGTCGAGCTCCAACCGTCCGTGCTCCAGTTGACTTTGCTTGGGGACGGGAACTGCGCCTAACTCGCTCATAATCTTCTGTGGCATAATCATTGTAGTTTCTTATGGGCGGCGGGGCTGCAGTTTCGATTTTGAGTTTCGGAGGTCGTCTCATGGCTTAATGTTTCGAATGAGGATTATTGTCAGAAGCTATGGTGAAGTTGGAAGTTGAGTTGAGCGCGTGAGAAGGTGGTGTGGACGAGATCGCCGCTGTCATCGTCTTGGCGTCGCTACCTCATGTTGATTGGACAACGAAAGATCGAAGCCCACATGTGCTAATCTGAAGTGAGGTTGGTCAGCACACTAACCCATGTTGGATGTTTGTGTAACCATAACCGCACACTCCTCATCAGAATTCATGACTACTCGACGAGATGTCCTTCTAGAAGCCTGGCAGAGCCTGACCATGTGGCAGAACACATGGAACGGTTAATCCGGTGATGGTTCCAACCGCTGCAGCTTACAGGAGACCGGCATAGCCGGGAACTGATCGTCAGCCTCAATTGATATAATCCTGTTGGAGAAAAGAGGAAACACTGACTAGAAGACTCAGTACGCAGTCTGTCTCTCAAGAACCTGGTCCCAGGGACGAAGACGGGAGGGAATACGTGGTGGTTAAATCTGCCGTAACCAGTTCTTCCGTCGGATCGTTGTGCCCTTGCATCTCGCGGCAGATGATCTGCATCTTTCTCCAACTGTTCCTCTTGTCAATCAATTTGACCCCAATTCCTGCTTAATATGGATATTTAGATGGCAACGTTGTGATGGAGGCACCCCTCACACGGGTGGCTTCAGGTGGGCTGTACTTAAGGTCGGTATCTGGTTTTTGCTTTTGAGAAACGTTTGAGGGAGTTGTTTCATTCTGTCTTCAGACACTCAGTTCCTTAGCCACAGAGACAACGAGAGAGAAAAATGCTGTCACAGCTCCTTTGGCTTGCTGCCTCGGCAGCATTGGTGTCAGGACAAGGCCAACCGACCTCGGGCACTGGATGCACAACGCTTTCGTTCACTCTTCCAAGCTGGTTTGTGCAAGATCTGACATACACCGACGAAAAAGCGACTTTCCGGATTTCAAATCGTGCGACAAACTTTACTGGTGCTGCCAGTTGCCAGGTGGCGCAAAAGGGCTGGAATTCTTGCGCCATTGCGTCCAACAGTTCGACAGTGACAACCGACAAGGACAGCATTGAAGCTCGAGTCCAGATCCACGGCACGCTAGCTGTTCTGTCTGTCGTCCAGAACTGGACTTGCACTGACCGAGCAACACCGTGATTTATGACCCCTTTGCTAGATTTAAAGATTTCTCTTTTTGTAACTGACGGTTTTTCTAAACAGTCTCTCCTTTGCCGCAAGCGGAACAGCCAACGTAACCCTCGACAATACCAAAATTCCTAACCAAGCCGCCATCTCCCCACTCCTCATCAAGGGAAGCCTCTCTTCGCCAGTGGCCATCACCCCCCTCTATGGCGCCGGCCCTCAAGGGCATGATAACAAAGGTTGCTCGGCTGCAGCGCAGAATCCAGTGTGGAATATTTCGGGCATCTACTACCTCGACCGCCCTGGGGACGGCATCTACTCCGCGCCGTCTCGCATCTTCAACTTGCACATTACAAATCCTGCTACTGGGTACGAGGCAGGATGCATGTACGGTGCTCTTACCACTGAGCCAACCGAGTCTAGCCTCGTATGTTCGGGCAACGAGTTTGGTGACCTCGATGGGGCGAGGTATACACCCTCCACCTCTGGGTCTTGGGACCCTGCCACGTACCGGTTCTCCATGAACCAGACGTGGTACTGTGACGATGTTGATCCGTCCAAGCCGTACGTTTTCCCTCCATGCTTCCTCCTGGTTCACCCCCTATTCCCTTCTCTGCTGTCCTTTTTTTCTCCCTATCCCATGTCAGGGTACTGACAGACAAATGTGACAGCATCGCCATCACAGCCACCGCTTCTGCCATTCTTCCCCTCGTCTGCAGCACCCAACCAATTCCCACTCCGGACTCCGACTCTCCCAGCAACTCAACCCTCACTCAAACCATTTGCCCCGAAAACCCAGACGTCGCCCTTCAAGGCACCCTCCTCACCACCACCACCCTAGCCCCCTACTCCCTCGAAGCCCCCGTTCCCCGCGCAGACGGGTGCACCATCTCCTCCATCCTGCGCCCGACCTGGTCGTTTTCTGCCTTTGAGATCGCTTCCTCCAATCCCGAGGACCCGTCCGCATGGGAAAGCGTTACCTTTGAAATCATCTTAGCGACAAACAACAGGGGATTCCAGTTCCCCATTCCTATTTCTTTCCGCAAAGACCCAACCAAGGAGTGGTTCCCTTGCGAAATTGGTCCTGACGGGGAGAATGATCGCCCGCTGTTCCCATATAAATGTGAGGCACAGTTTGATGCTGCTACAAAGGAACTAAAACTGAAGGCCGACTGGGAGTGCAAAGAGTTTGACGAAGAGCATCCGTATGTCCCTTTCCCTCTTTTGCCCTGAAATAAAAACACCTGGACTAATCTGTGAAATAGAATCAACTTCAGCGGCATCAGCACGACAACGATCAAGGGAGACCTGGAATGCTCCAAGTATCAAGGGCTATCGTATTGCACGACGACCGACACGGCGTTGGCATGGCAGGCACCAATAGTCAATGTCACCTGGAAGAGCGCTGCTTAAATCGGGTCTTTCGTGGAAGGATGTCGTTTGCAAATGTGAGGTCTGAACGGGAGTACATTGATAGGTAGAGGGGAAAATTGAATACGAGTTTTGAAAGATGAAGGAAGTGTGTCGTCCGTGGAGCTCACAGGAGCACGACGTATGATACGGTCGTGATGTGATATTGTGATTGATTACTTCGAAGACGTGCGAGCGTGCGTTTACTCGAGCGGGCGTTTACTCGAGCGGAAATAACGATAACCGCCGAAACTTTGAACAAACAAACGCAGAAGTGAGGGGGTGCAACGGCTCGGCAGCCACCCACCACTTGGTGCTGTCACATCCCTCAAGGACTGGGTAAACACACTCAATCCATAAATCTCTCGGCCCTTCCACAAACTGGGCACCGAGCAAAAACCAGAACTCTGAACTTCCACCATGGCATTATCTCGTTGTTCGACCTTCCGCCGTGTCGGGTCCATCAAAGCATTCGTCGGTCGCATAGCATTACCGGTTGCACAATATGGAACTACCATTCGCATGTCATCGTCGTCGTCATCGTCATCATCAACGACAGCAGAGAAGGGTGATTCCTGGTCGCCCAAGGAGTACCTTGAGTTCACTGACCAGCGCGGCCGCCCCATCAAGGACCTCATTAACTTTCTGTACGACAATGGAGTAGCATCACCGAAGCGCATCGTCGACCTCGGCTGCGGGCCCGGAAACTCGACGGAGGCCTTATGCGAAGCATTTCCTACAGCTCAAATTTCAGGCATGGACTCGTCCAAGGAAATGCTGGAACAGGCGCGCCAGAAGAACCCAGGTGTTGATTTTGTCGAAGATGACATCCAGATGTACGCCCCAGACCCCGAGACTGATCTGCTCTTTTCCAATGCGGTATTCCATTGGCTCAGGCGCCACCTGCGGATCGAGGCCATACAGCGGTTGGTGTGCGGCTTGAAAAAGGGCGGGGTGTTCGCCATGCAGGTGCCGGACAATTACCACGCAGCGTCGCATGTTGCAATGCGCGATGTTGCGTATTCTCATCCAGCGTTTGCTCCATATTTCCGTAGGTTCTTGAAGTCGGGAATGGAAAGCTCCTTGTTCAAGCCAGAGCTGGACCGAATTGAGTCGTCGTGGAAATATTACAATCAGTTGATTCCATATTGTGAACGGGTCGAACTTTGGCACACGTCCTATCGACATGTTTTGAATGGACACGCCGACATAGTCCGCTGGTAAGTCAATCGCATTTTTGAGCAGAGGGTGGTTACAGGCCCGCGCGACATATCGACTAACTATGGCATTAAAGGGTGAGAAGCACAGGGTTGCGACCGTTTCTGGAGTTACTGCCAAAGACCGGAGGCGTGAGAGAGGATTTTGAAAACCACTACCAACGGCAGTTGGAATTAAAATATCCTAGGTTGGCTGACGGAAAAGTCATGCTGACTTATCCGAGGATGTTTTTGGTTGCATTCCGGGGCGATAAGGATATACCACTCCCCCAGATACAAAAATCCCAGGAAAGATTGGCACGTTACGTAGACATGAGAGGATTCCAGCGGATGATTTCGTCGGCGCGGAAGAGGTTGGAATTCGGGCAGAAAGGTGGACCTGATCCCGAATGAGATCCAAGGCCGGAGGGGTTGTTCAGAGCTGTTGGGCGGCTCCTGTTTGAGCATAACGGCAACAGCCGCTGTGGGGAGGGGGCTGTGGGGTGAAAGACGGTACCTAAATCACAGTTGTTCAATCGACGGAAGACTAATAAGCTTTTGTGGTGCATCCGTATTTTCAAGATGCGGTTTCTCTCTTGTTCCTCTCACGCGCGTCTCTCTCTCGAAGACATAAACTAGAAACGAGGAAAAGATTATGCCAGCATTTTCGGACGAATCATATATCTGTTGATGGATGAAAGCGATTGATCGGTTGATGATGATGCATGTTGCATTTGGAGGACCCGCGCCACAATTGAGGACATCGTTTCGTGACCCACCTATCCGTCCTCAGTGGGTCTTCTATCATTTGATTGGATTGAACGAATTGGGGCATGCAAAAAGAAAAGACAGGCCACTCTAATAGTTATACTAGCTGAACAGGTGTACTTTTGCTAAGAGAGTAAGTAGTGTTTCCCCAAATCAGCCCTGCAAGGCATCCGAGAATGCCCCGCTATCCGAGGCGCAAGACGTCAGATCCCAGCACAAAGCTGCAGGGCATTTGTTAGCGTTCGCGCCCCGCTGCCCGCTACAGCCGTTGTGGATGGTGAATGAACACCACTGGGACGCTGGGACACAGGGGGCCTGAGGACATTCTTAAACCCATCGTGACTCCTGTCGCCCACGTCCTCTCTTGTCCTCTCTTCTTCACCCTTCATTCGTTTTGCACTCGATATCGACTATTCCGAAATCACGTGCACCTTTTGTGTCTTTTTGTGTCTTTGTTTACTCGAAAATTATTACCATCAATTGTTATCAACCCCTATTTGCAGTTTAGCTCCTCAATATTATCGAAACTGTTGAACCTTGTAGGAGATTCCTCGAATTGCGCATGCGTTTTTGTGACCCTTGAATTGTGAAGCTAACCTCCCTACCCCCACTTTTTTTTAGTTCATGAAGGATGCATACAGAGTTGTCTCAATGCAACTTCAAGATAGGCCAACCCATGTGGTACTGCCACGATTGCGGCAACGAACAATGTCAAGCAACAGCGCCGACAGTCTCCCAACCCCCCTTGCTGGTTTAGGTTTCTCCGTCCAACGCCCTCAGGTTGTGGTCGCCAAGGCACCGTCTCCGAGAGTGTCTCTCGTGAGATCCAATGCCCTCGATTCGCCTATCAGGTCTTCCGAGAAGTGCGCGGGCATCTCACAACGAAAGTTTAGCCACGCAGGCCGCCGAGCTGAAGCACTGCTTCCACTCCCCCCTTCCCCTGACGTGCCGGGCACCGCCAACCCCTCTTCGTCCCTCCACCATGTCGGGCTTCGCAAACATGGCTTGATCGATAAGCCCCCTTCTGCCTTCCAAAAAGCAGCTGTCAGCTCCGTCAAGGGGAACGACAGCTACAAGCAGCGCATTCTGCAACGCAGTTCACGCAGCCGGAGACCTTCGACACCGTCTCGGTCCTTTGACTGGGCTCACAGTGGCGTTTCCGCCGCTCTCTTCAGTGGTGTGGAAACCTTCAACGACAAGGTCGCGATGAACATTGGCTTGGACAACTGGGACGTACCCCGGAACAGCTTAGCCAAACTCGAAACTTTTAACGACAAGGTCGCGATCGGCATCAGCTTGGACAATTGGGATGTATCCCGGAATGGCTGGGCCAACCTCGAAGCCTTTAACGACAAAGTTGGGATGAACATTGGAATGGATGGCAGGGACGTTTTCCAGGGTTTCAGCACCTTCAACGACAAGGCTGGGATGAGCATCCATGGTCCCTCCCCAGACATTCCATGCGATCGTATGGGCGATAAGAACGCCGCCGACAGCCAGATTTCAGCATGCCACGGTTTTGACAGCTGGTGTGCATCGCTCAGCAGCTCGGACGACCGGACCGACATTCCCCTATGTCCTAACATCGATATGCCTTCTCTCGTGATGAGGGGATGTGATACAAAGGTATCGAGTCGGGTGGTCATCACTCGAAACAACGTTTCGGTATCAAGCACTGCCCTAAGAGGTCGCCGAACAATGCCGTGTACTTCCAAGATCACTCCTCGCCAGCAACATCCCAAGTGTATGTCAGCATACCATGATGCAGATGGCGCTCGCATTCATGTCGCCCCACACATACCTCGTCCTTCTCGGGATGCTGAAGTTGGCGGTGGAATAGGTGGTTCACACATCAGCGTCTCTGTTGGACAGCGGCCGATATCCAAGGATTATGGTAAACCGACTGACTCCCACCATGGTGAAGTGACTTCACCTGCTGGGACGTTGAAGGACATCCCATTTTCCTCAATCAGTTCATGGTCGTGAGGACGCGATTGGCAGAGTTGGCTGGGATTAGGCACGTGATCGAGCTCTCTTTCGTCTTTCGTCTGAAGATGAGTTGAGTGGACGTCTCTTCTGAGATTTCCCGACCTCGTGACTACGTCGTTAAACTGGTCCGTACACATTATCGCTGCCAAACCTAGCTCTCTCGAACCTGCGTTCGCAACCCACAACCAAAAACTGCCACCAGAGTTTGCACCCACAACTTGCAACCATCGCCACAACCACAACTTGGCTTCAGCCAACCCACCCAAAACCAATCCCACACAACCTTAACCAAAATCATCAACCACCATTCCAACTCACGCATTCCGTGAGTTGGGTATTCACAATGAACCACAACTCTTACTCGCTGCAATCCCACTCTCCATCCTTCCCTGCTGAGGAGGATGGGGAGTGGGTGAGCGTCTGGGTTCCCAGGACCGCCCTGCCTTCACCTCAGGTAGGCCCTCATGAGAGTCAACTATTCGCCAATTCACCGCTTTCCTCTCAATTCGCCATTTTGCCAGTCACGCCGCAATCCCCCTATCCTTCCCAGGCTTGGGATCAGTCGCAGCTCGTCGGGATGAACCACTTCTATCCGTCCCCGGCCAACACATCCTCACCGTTGAACAACACCCCATTCAGCGGCAGCCCCGTCGACCAATTGCTCGACGATTTCGACATTGACGCAGCTTTGCAAGATACCAATGTGTTCAACGTTGACCAGAGTCTCTTGGGTCTCGCTGATCACGATCTTTTCGGACTCCCTGACCACAATCTGTTGGGCCTTGGCAACGAGTCACTCATGAACACTCCGATCCTCGATCAGAATCCCGTCGACGCCGATCTTTTCAGCGCTTTTGTCGACTTTTCTGGGGTGGAACTCGATCTGAGCATCGTTAATGGTACCAATTCCTTTGTGCCACCAACGACAAGCGCTGGCAGTCCAACGTCCTCAACCCAAGCTCTCGATGACTTCAACAACTTCACACTGCGGTCTTCCATCCCTTCCGACGCGACTCGTGATCCCACGGCCTACTCTTCCGTCGCGACCACCCAACTGGCGAATCCTACCACCTACTACTCTCCTCTCACAACCGGCGCCACCCCGAGCTCCGTCACCTCTTCCACACCCGTCAGCCCCTCTTCTTCCCAAACGATCTTCACCTGCTCGCGTGATTATTGCAATCACGTCTTTGGCAAAGTGTCGGACCTCCGGCGACACGAGCGCAGGCACCGCCAGAACTTCCGCTGCGATCTCTGCGGTAAAGGCCACATTGACCAGCGCGGACTCGACCGACACATGTGGGCACAACACAAAGGCGAGGCCAAGAAGCGCAACACACGCTCCGAGGAGATCAAGTGCACCGAGTGCGACTACGTAGGCCGCTCGGACAACGTCGCCCGGCACATGAAGCGGCACTCGGGCAAGAAGGTAAAGTCTCCCAGCAAATGACGGGTCGACGACGGACAAGGACGAAAAGACTCTAGCGCCCCGTTATGTCCTTTTATTTGACTCTCATGGGGCAACGAGGATCCGTCTGTCCCTCCCAGACGCGACACGACCCACCTCTTCTCTCAGCAACTTTTTTTTAAATTTTTTTCCCACATTTTCAGCGATTGCTCATTTCGGAGTTTGGGAACGACGGCATGATATCCATAGATGACTCAGCCTGGTTTGCTTTTTACGACATTAAAATTTCGGGACTGGGAATCGCGATGATTTATGCTCAGACAGCGAGATAGCACTGCTTTCTACATGAATAAAACAACATAAAAATTTACTCTTTGTTGTCCCCCATTGTGAACGTGATGGTTAGCGATAATGGACTTGGGGTTTTTGCTGATCAATGTAGGCAGGTTGATGGGATTTATACACAGGACGTCCCAAGATCTTGGCAGGGTGGGCAACAACGCAACGCAAATCCTGGAGAAAAAAACTGTGTTGCGTTGTGTGGCCACCCTGGATCTTACATCGGATGAAGATTTCTTTGGTCTGAAAGAAGAAAAACGAAAAAGAAGATAATGTCTCTCCCGCCGGGAATTGAACCCGGGTCTCGAGCGTTGTTGTGGATTGACAAGCTCACATACTGACCACTATACTACGGAAGATTTGCAGATGTTGACATCTGTTGTAGCTTGGCATGTCAGAAAGCTTGGGCAGCCAATTTATGAGGCATCTGGGGATAACACTTGTTTACTCGTCCAAAACTTTCGAAACCTGGAAAGATGCCATTGTCAGACCCAGAGAGGTCTTTCACATCGGTTGAAGCAAATTTATCGCAGGTAATAAAGCGAGGACGTTTCCTTCGCTGCGCCTAAACTCGCAGCTACACGTATACTCGATGTTGAACACCACCGCCGTTGCCAAGCAAAACGTCAACCTGCCATCAAACCGCCAAGACAGCTGCACGTAACATCGTGAGGAGGTGGTCTGAGAGGAGAGTGATGGTTTATCTGCTCAACAAGGCAAAGATCTTCCCAAAGTGCAGGATCTCATCAGTTGACAGGGGCATCGTCCCGCTCGTGGGCAGAGCTGAGGAGTCTAGAATAGACTTGTGGTCACCAATCACAGTTGCACCCGTCTGCAGCGTTTGGAGGGAAAAGGCAACCCAAGAAACGAAATTCAAGGTTGGTTCACCGAGACGTGCAGGATAATGTAACGACAGTTTCAGCTTTGGGCTCAACTGACATGCGGCTATACCCGCCGATCAACCCCTTTTAGGGTTGACACTCCTTGAGGGTCTTAGACCCCCATGTGGGATTTTTGTTTACTGGGCACCATCCACAGGAGGATTCTTTACGAAAGGGACAATAATAGTGTCACGTCAATGAGCATGCTCAGGCTGCATGGCACTTTTCCTTGCAACATTGGCTTTCCGGAAAAAAAGATTGTGTGGAAGCACAGCATCCAACTACCGTCCCGCAACCACATGTTCTTCCCCTTTCTCTCTTTCGATTTCCCTCTAGCAGACCGCCGAATGGCATTCTGACCAAGGCAAGTGTATTACAAAACCAGGTTCTCCTGCCGTCACTCTGCATTTCTAGCCGGAGCACACTCCTTACAGGGTATCTTGGTTACCACTGACCAGGTTCGAGCGTAGCAGGATTGGTTCTCCATTTGACCATATCCAGCGTTAGGGTCCCCTTATCCATCCCATAATGGCTGATCCTTTCGGAATCCGGAACAGTCTAGTCACAAGAGGGGAAGCAAAGATCGACGTCATTGTTGAATTTTCATATGAACCTTGACGGGAGAAAGGGTGCCATACAAAACATAAATACAACAACAAAGTTCCTACACCAGCATGATGGCACCCAGACAGACAAGCCCCTTTGTCCCTCCGTGACACAAGATGCTCCCCCTCCTCCTCCTCTTCCTCTTGTCCCTGACTGCAGAGGTCAGAGCAGACACCTGTTCCGACCTCCGCGCAACAACCGACATCGACGTCTCGGCCCCCATCACCCTCTCCTACACCGCCGAGCAGACCCAGTACTGGTCCGCCTCCTGCAGCGCCCTCAAGCCGTCGTGCATCATCTTCCCCACCTCCGCCGCCGAGGTTTCCTCCATTCTCCAAGTTCTCAACACCAACAACGAGCCCTTCGCCATCAAATCTGGCGGCCACAGCCCCAACAACTACTACGCTTCTGTCTCCGGCGGTCCATTGATCTCCACCCAAAAACTCGACCATGCTCGCCTCAATTCCACCACCGGTATCCTCGATTTCGGCCCCGGTAACCGCCTCGACGGTCTTGCGCAAAAGCTCCAGGGGACTGGGTGGACTTTCGTCGGCGGCCGGATAGGGAACACGGGCACAGGCGGGCTCATGCTCGGCGGCGGTCTGTCGTACATGTCCGCTCAGTACGGGTGGTCCGCCTCTTCCGTCATAGAATACGAACTTGTTTTACCGAACGGAACCATCGTTTATCCCTCTTCAACCAACCACCCCGACCTCTTCAAAGTTTTGAAGGGGGGCGGGAACAACTTTGGCGTAGTAACCAACTACAAAACCAGAACCTACCGCCAGGGTTCCGTCTATGGGGGCAACCTCCTCTTCCTCCGCACCCCGGAGACAGATACCAAGATCCTCCAAGCCGTCCGGGACTTCACAGAGTACAACACCGACGACAAGGCCGCGGTAATCGTCACCGCCGAACGCGCGCAGGTGAATCTTGTCGACTCATGGATTTTGTTCTTGTTCTACGACGGACCGACCCCTCCCCCCGGAACATTCACGAATTTCACCTCCATCGGGCCCATTGCCAACACAGCACGCACACGTACCTATGCCGACCTGATGACTTTCTCGAACTGGGTCGTCCTGAAAGGGTTTCAGGTTCAAATAGGAACAGAGACAATCCCTAACCCGCCGAAGGAACACTCGGCCGAAATCTTTGCAGAGTTGCATACCCACTGGAGGAACATATCCACCTCTTCTCTTCTCGTACCGGGGATCGTGGCGAGTATAGCCTACCAGCCCTTCCCCAAACGCATAGCAGCGGCCGCCAGGGCTAGGTCCCCTGATCTGATCGATGCGGACCCGGACGTGGATAAATTGATCATTGAGATGAACTACGCTTTCCTAAACCCGGCGGATTACGGGCTGATGGAGCAAAAGATGGTGGATACGTACTCGGGGTACAGAAACAAGACTTTGAGATGGCAGACAGAAGGAAAATTGCCGGGGAATGTGGACTTGCCGGTGTTTATGAATTACGGGTTTTATCGGCAGGATTATTTTGGGCGGTTGAAGCCGAGCAACAGGGCGCTGGCGAGACTGGTCGCCGAGGAGGTGGATCCTGACGGTTTGTTTAGGGGGAGGACGGGGGGGTGGAAGCCCTAGGTAGGCAGAGAAGTGACGAGACGGATCATTGAGAGGGGGAAGGGAGGTCATGCGTAAGTTACCGGTGGTTGGTCCCCACTGGAAGTGTGGAAAGTTGCTTGTTTGTGGTGTTGCTTTGGGGAGCGAGGAGTTGTTGGGGTGGGTTCTGCTTTGTCTGTCGTTTTGCATATTTGCTTCTTGCTCGGAATGAATAAGGTAATTACTACACTGAACATAAGGTATCCTTTGTATCATGATAAACGCGTGCGAGACAGTCATTTCCTCAATTCTGGACAACATCCTTTTTTAGGTAGTCGGTCTCTAAAAACTTTTCTGTCTCGTCCAAGAACGGTTAGCCCAGAATCAGTCTCGCTTCACCCTAGGCTCACCCTCGGCTCACCTTGAGCTCACCACCGCTCACCATTCTCCAAAAACGACAACTTTACGCGACGCCCTCATATCCAAGTTTGGAGCTTCCTGTGACAAACCCCGTAACCAGACTTTCTCTGATAAGGGATCCTTTTGAAGGTGGTGCTAGGTATGGTGGTTTGGTGCAGCCAAAGGGTTGTCACGAATTAGCATATGCACGGTGCCACGCACCAGGACTGACCTGTTACGCCCTGAGCGTAATTCTCCCCTACATACGGACCGCGGGGCGGCC
>MU864493.1:0-61677 GCA_033296905.1 Podospora australis
GAGTTCGCTCACGCGTTAAAATAGTTGTAGAGGGACCGCATATCCCATAGGGATCGAGGCAAAGCCTCTCACGGTGTAAGAACAATAATAATAATTTATTGGTTTCTCAAAGTACCTATAGAGCACTGTATACAGTATGAAATCGCTCGTTGTGAGACGTAACTCGGGTGGTGAACTCTTGGACCCCACTGGAGTTCGCAAAGTTCAACGTAAGAATCCTACAGGGCTCGAACGCATGGAATGTGCTTCGAAATCATTGACAGACAAAGAAACCCCGTGGATTTTAGCAGCACAGTCGCTGCCAAGCTTGTCAACGATTTTCGGCAGGCGGCGCGCCTCATAGCCATGGACAAGAGCGAGAGCAACAGACAGTCTCTAGGACGGCGACGTTCGTCAGCTGGCCGCACTGGCACTCCAAACCGATCCCTTCATAGACGAAATTCCAACCTGGACTTGGCTTCTTCCAAAGGGTCCGCCGTCCAAGTACCCAGAAAGCCATTTAGGCTGTCACAGACACCGAATGCGCTCGTACGACAACACAGCACCGTCAACTCGGCCATTGTCCGGGCTCGTCTTGTAATCAAGCGATCGATGGAAATGCGTCAGTTGATGACGCAGAAGATCGCGGCCATGAGGGCCGAGCGTCTCGAATTGGGAGGGGCCGTGAACCCCAGTCAAGAGCACTATTCCCACGCTTTGGAGGTCAGAATGAAGATGGTTGAGCTGTTGGCGAGGCTCCGGCTCAAACATACAGGCAGAGCTCTCGGCAATTAACGAAGGTCGAGGTAGATATGATTGGTGGATGGGATACCCAGACCAGGAGGTTGTCTCGGATACGGACTGTATGGATGGATGAAATGATTTGTGGTCCGGTCATGCGTGGGAGACGACAGCCACCCTGCTTGTAATATATATGATTGTGTATGGGTATATGATGGAGATCACAGCTCGAAAGATAGAGTAGGGCGATGTCGGATTACAGTTTGAATCGAGAAGAGTTTCTGGAACCTGAAGAGTCGAAACATGAACAATTCTGTTCCCTATCATGATGCGCTCCCTGACTTGAGAAAATGCTTGTAGAGGTCGATCGGGGAATGCCGTGCAAGGCATCTCCGCATGACTCGGAAAAAAAAAGCAAAGCCTCTTTCCTCGAAGAGGAAAAAAGTGCAGAATGGAAGAAGCGGTTATACCAAGCTGCAATACGGCAACAACATGTTCGACGTTGAAGAATATTGAGAACAAAAGATTGGCCAGTAGGCGGAGCAGAGGAATGAATGACACTGAAACCTTGATTCGAACAAGGAAATCCCAACATCCCCTGGGTAGATGTACTACCAGTTAGGAGCTTGCTGTGGCACTTGCGAAATTTGAAAATATCGTCGTGAAAATATCACAAGTACACGAAAGCGCGACACAAGTGGAAATCGTGTTGGCGATCCCCCGAATGCCACCCCGCACAGGGTAGAGTTGGTGCACATACCACTTGACCATGCAGGGCCAAGTTCTTGGGAATTTCAGTTGACTGTCAGTGGCAGTAACCCGATTGATATATGGGTGCGCAACCAATCTTTTCTCCCGAAACGCGTCACGTTTGGCTGGACGCGACGCTGGGCTCTTGCTCATCTTTTGTCACCCATTTACAGGCAAGTACGCGACTCGTCTTTGGGAAAATGATTGAGCTCATTCAAACGAGCTCAATTGAATGCACTTCATCAAGATACCGACCCCGTCGGCGCAAAAACTTCTTCGAAATGCACGGCAACAGCCCCGAAGAGAACGCAGGACGTCGATTCAAGCAACGGCTATTCTTAGAAACCTACAAGCAGCTAGCGAGCCTGTTCAACGGATATCATTCAGCGAAGCCATGGGGACCAATATCTTGGCCGAAAGATATTTCCTTTTCTGGCATCGAAAGGCTCCGTTTGCGATGTCTGTTGGTCCCGTTGGAGCTGCATGGCGGTGAGATTTTCGTCTCTAATCAATCCCTGGCGGCCGAAAGCAAACCTTATCACATCGTTATGTATTGACCTGCGAGTTACTTTCCAGGGAACACGGAGACAGCTGAGAGCAAAGTATGCCAACCGACCCGAACGAGCGATAGCGACGCTGCTATCCTGGAACAAACAACGACTTCCCCCCCTTCTCGAAGAAGCTTTATCTTGCATCGTTGTGGTTTGGAGAACAGCCTCAAGTGGTGCCAAGGTTGGTAGGGGTCCACCTCCGCGACCACATTGGTTGACCTTGGCTTGCATATGCGGCCCCTTAAAACCCCAAAGGTCCCGGGACGACAGGGCTGAAGAAGAAGCTTTGCTTTTGGGGAACCGTCACACAGCCACCAACGAGGCCGCAGACAGCTCTTACCAACAACCATGCGGCCGCGGGGCACGCCGCCACGTTGTTCTGCTTGTCGCCTGTTCAGGCGCTTTGCTGGAGAATCTGGCTGACAAACATCAATCCTAGGGAAAGATCATGAAGCATTTCTGGGGTAGGATGTCAAGTCGGGGCGTAGTGAGCAGCAGAAGCGTTTGGTTGGGAGACCGGAGTGCAGAGCCTCTCTTTTTTTGTCCCACCCGCGAGAAAGCAGAATTTCACGAGCTGCATACTCGGAGATTGAAACCCAGCTAGGGACACAATCGCTCGGTATGTCGAATGTATAAAGAAGTGACACAAGTTCGCGGTCGGAAGATTGTAGCCTTCTCTCAGCCATCCCCCGGCAACCTAGCTACATCCTTCCACCAGCACACACTGACAAGATGCTGGGATCCAGACTTCTCCCCGTCTTTTCCCTTACGGCCACATGCCTGGGTGCCGCCCTTAGCCCACCTGCAGCCCCAGATGTGGTGCTCCAGACCCGCAACCTGCCTGGCGAGAGAGATGAAGACACCTTGCGGCGCCTACACAAGCGCTTAAGCGACCTGACTCTTCAAGGAAGGGATATCTACAAGAAAGCAAGCGGTGATATCCATAAGAGTTGGCAGGATGCTGTCCTCTTTCAAAAGTAAGCTGCTTCGCACCCAGCAATTCATTGTGTCGTTCTTCGTTCGGGCGCTGACCCCTTTAGATCGTTTGCGCCACCAGACTTGCCAGAAGAGGTCAAAGCCGAAGCCGGAATTGAGATCAAATGCGTCGACTGCTACTTCAAGGGCGGTGCCACTGTCGAGTTCTCCGTCAAAGGCGAATTTGACGCCACGGCCACCATAAAGAATCTGACCGATCAAGTCGGCAGAGAGTTTGACAATTTGACGGATAGTATGATATCCAGTCTGCGATCGGTTATCAAGTCTCTTCCCGGTAAAGGCAAGGAGATCGCTGGCAACGTTTTCAACGACGGTTTTGATACGAGTGATTTCGGCGTGTTCGACTTCGATGAGTTCGACATCGATGCTGATTTCGACATTGATATGCCGCCACTGCCGGGCGTTCAACTCGGCTTCAAGTTGGATGACCTAGAGCTCTACATGCTGCTCAACGCCAAGTTCAACGCCGCCGCTACCCTTGAGCTGCCATTGTATCGATCCCCGCCATCCATCTACAACATCCCCATCACGCCAGACACACACGTCGGTGTCTCTTTCAGTGCCGATTTGATCATCAGCGTGGAGGGCTCAATAGATCTCCGCGGTGGATTCCACCTCAAGCTTGCACCTCCTCTTGGTTTCCAAATTACCATGTTCAGTAAAAACGTGTCGGAAATTCTCTTGTAAGTTTCGCCAGAGCCTCTCCCCCGTTCCCTCAATTAGGGTCATGCCACAGGATTCTGACCGTTCTCATTTTTAGCAACGGCGGAAAATTCGAGTTCCTCCCAGTCGAGATCCACAGCGCCAACACGGTCATGAAAGCCTTGCTCCGCGTCGGCATGCACGCCGGCTTCGAGCTCAAGACCCCCAAAGTCGCCACATTCAAGGTGTCCGCCGGCGTCGGCGTCGGAGTCTTCGCACACGTGGCAGAACTCAAGCTGAACATGACCGGCGGCACCCAAATCGCTGCAGACACCGGGTGCGCACTCAAGATTGAGGAGGAATATACGTTCGCCCTGGGCGCGGGTGCTGGGGCAACCGTCGCCGTGCAAAACAATACCTGGGGGTTCGAGCCCAAGACGACCGTTCCCATCTTTTACACAAAGTTTCTTGACGTCTGCGCCGTCACCGCCGCTGCCGGCTCCCCAAAGCCCACCGCTGCCATCGCTACCAAGACCAAGAGACAGAATGACCCCAACCTGCGGACCACAACCTTGACAAGGGTCTTGACGGAAACCGCCATCACGTGCGCCATTGTTGGTGTCATCCCCTGCCCCGTGTCTCTGCAGAGCACCTTCATGGAGAAGAAGACGGAAACCCACGTAACCGCCGTGCCTAGGGGGTCACCCGCTGCCTTCCCCGTGTCCATCCAAGACGCGCCCGTTACATCTACCCGCGACTTTGGCCCGGCGGTAAAAGCCCTCTCAGCCACCTCGGGCGCGCCTACTTCCTTCGTGCCCCCTCCGCCCAGCGATACCCGTGCGATCGAGGACAAGTTCACTTCCAAGGCGGGGGATATCATCAATGATGCAGGCGATAAGCTCAACGAAGCGGGCGACAAACTCAACGAGGCCAAAGACAAGGCTGTCAGCTTTATCAACGGCAACACCAACGGTGTTTCGAACAAGTTGATCCTGGGCCTGGCGCTGGGGATCGGGATCCCGCTGCTCATCATCTTTATTGCGCTGCTGGTGCGGTGTCTACGCCAGCGCAGAGAAGCGAGGTACGCCCCCATTGGGAGGAAAAACGTGAGGGCCGTGGGCGGGGGGAGTGATCCTTATATCAGCCCGATGAGTGGACCTCCTGCCACTGCTCCGGGACCCACGGTGCCGCTTCTCGGGGCGAACCCGGGGGCGTCGGGGGTGAGTGAAGTTACGATCAAATATAAGGATAACCCGACGGGGCCGGAACAGGTGTAGAAGACTTGGATGGTTTGGCCTTTTTGGTTTTTCTTGGGTGGAAAGGATGTTTCAGGGAGAAGTCAAAGATTGTGCTGGGGCGCGAGAGTGTTGGGATATCCCCTTCAGCTTCTCTTTTGTGGGAGATATAGTTTTCTTCTTTTCGTTGTCATTACCTAGTTATAATTTGAAACCTATTTTGATGTTTGTCCTTGTATTGTGCAGGCTTGTTGGTGTGCATCATGCATGAGTCAAAAGAATTGGACCTTTACCATTCCTATCCACACTCGATCCAGATTGTGTGCCCTGTTCTAGCAGCACAAAGTCAAAGTGCATGATGCCAGTGCACTAAAACTGTAAGAGGAGCCAGTGTATTCAGGCAACAGATGCAATGGAAATGAGCTGAAATTACGGTTCAGATATTTGAACCAACGCAGAAAGCAGCACATTTTCAGTTTTAAGAGTTCGGTGTCAGGGTTGTCAAAGACTGGGAGAACATCCAGACACGTGCACGGACCACCCACCCCTTTTCTGACATGTCAGATGTCAGAAAGGCTAAGGTATCTATGATCAGAGGCTGAAAAGATGAGAAGGTGGTAGGGGAGAGTAGAGAGTCATCAGAGCAGTAAATTCTGGGATATAACTGGAATTGGAGGTGAAAGCAGAAAGGAAGCTTAAGTGGAACTGGAAATCAGCAAGGACAGAGACCATGGAAAAAATAGCAGAGCGGTGGAATGGCTTGTACCTAGGCAGAAGCCTTGCAGTAGATGCCGATGCATTGGTCATACTGTGCTGTGTCAGTAGCACGGATTTGGATGGTTGGTGAACCACCTTTCATACTAGACGTTTAGAGGACCTGTTCACATGAACGACTGCAGGCTAGTCTGATTATTCTTCTTGGGAGAGGGGCAATGTGATTGAATTCATCGATTAGTTTCAAGTTAAATTTTTGGCTGAAAGCTCCCATAGCTAGATCTAGAGACATCTGGCATATCCCACTTTCCCATGGCCCCTACAGTTGATACAAACAGGACTCGTCGACCGATGTCGCCTCGGTGGTGACTCATCCGGTCATCCATCCAGTCGGAAAGGTAAGGGGACTTATTCATCTGGTCGGAGAGGTAAGGGGATAGATCTCCTTGACCCTGCGTGACTTCTGGGTGAGCTCCACACGGGAGCGGTCCCAAAAGACGAACCCCAGCTGCCCCCATTCGTGCGTTCGTCGGCGATTTTCTCTACGCAGCCGCTCGTTGGGTAGGCCCGGGCCCGCTGGACTATGGAGTGTTAGCCGACAGATAAACGAACCCCATCGTTGGCAGTTGAGTCCCGCATGTCCATCCACCCAGGCAAACGGGGCTGTCAGGCTGATGTCGTCGTCCTCTGTCTCATCTTGGACAACACCAAGACGCGGTAGTGCATCTTCTCGGCGGTACAATTCATCACGAATTGTTTCGTACCCAAAATTCCTGCGGTCGAACGGCTGAGGGTAGTACATATCATCAAAAGAATGAGGCCGTCGTCGGGTTTAAGTCTTATTGATGGAGTAGATGAATGGCGGCAAATTCATCATCGTTGGGGAATACACCTGCGTGAGGGATTTGCGGAACAGATGAAGATCGCCGATTATGTTTGCGTTGTCTGGATACGACAGGTACTGGCCCCAGGATTGCATGACGGCAGGGTCGTTTTGGCACATGTAGGTCGTATCACGAAGGAAGTCATGTATATCAGCTAACATATGCTTTTTCCCAGGTGGTGTAGATGTTGAAAAATCTGGGTGCTAGATCTGGTTTTTCATCATCATACCTGACGAGGCGCGACAGGATCTCGTGCCGAAAGAATGTTTGGCCAACGCGGCGACGCTCATTGTTTGTGAGTGGGTCAATTATAACATCCCGGTATGTGTCGCGTAAATAACCGAGTTTAAGCTTCGCGAAGTTGTCCACGAAAAATTGGATGGTGCGGTTGGCTTGAACAAGAGCGATGGCGGCATCCAGTTGACCATCCAGGTTCTTCACGGAAAGCTTCTGCCAAGAGGGCAGTTCATTGCATCGCTGAAAGGCGCTGTTGAACTCTGCGATGTATTCATCGGTAGTCGCCACCTTAAGCTTCGTGGGGATGATAACTGTCTCTATAACAGCATCCCGTATGCCTGGGCCAAGTTGTCGAGCAACCAGTTCGAAGAGTACATGCAACTTTGCACCGACAAAGACTGAGTAAATGGTAGGAGAAGACCGAATGAGGGCGTGGAGGTCTTCCGTCGAGTCCATCGCCGATAGAATTCCCAGAAGCATCTCCGGTGGGAGTGACTCCAACGCGGAGGTTGGTCGCGTCATCTGCCGCATTGTTCGATCGATGGTCGAACCGGGTGAAGTATCGCCGCGGTAGGAAGAGAGATCTCTCCGGTCGTGGGCTGTAGAAAATACGAGGGAAGTCAGTAACTACCTAGGGAAGTATTGGAGGTTGGGCAGCAGTTTGGTACGAACCAGTTATTTTGGAGTTTCGGTGTTGTGGTGAAAGATGACAGGAGTCAGAGGGGTGGAACTGAACATGAAGTTGAAGTGATCAGCGAGTTGCAAAGTTGGAAGGTGGGGTATTGTTGAGAGTCGGTTGAAGGCCGACGAGTGGAATTCGACATACGAGGCTGACGTGGGATGGAGGGGACGGTGCCTAATGACACAGGTGGTGTGCAAACCGCTCCTACCTACAATTTAGGTGGTTTGGCTTGATCCAAGTTCACGCGAGCCGCTACCTTGCTGTCTGTGTTCTAGATTTGCAGATTCGAACTCCCCTGGTATGTCGGACATTTGATCTGATGTCCAGTATTGTTGGGAGAAAAACCATCCCACTGCCAGGTTACTGGCAAATATGCTGCGTTTGACCTTCAGGTACAAACCCCCCCAGAGCCTGTGGTGTGCCCGTCAACAGAAAATATTCCCATGTCTGGAAACAATGATGTCATCTTGTCTCTCGTGGCAGTAGAACACATCCAACAGGGCCACGGTCAAAATAAGATCCGACCGCAAGCTCAGGGTGAACAAACAATGTTAGGACAGAGTAGCAACCTTTCAGTCGGGTTGTCGACTTCGTCCACCTCGTTTTGCAGTAGAACAGGACTCTTTACGAGTTCAGCTTCGATGCAACCGACCGAACTCCAAACAAGGCACAACTTCAGGGCGTGGCTTTCAAGTTCAAATGTGATGTCATCATCTTTCCGATTTCCTAAGCCTTCAAGTAACTCTTTTGAGTGCCCGACCCACGTCAACTCTGGATTCCTCAAAGCATCTGGATCATTGCTAGAACTTAATCCCGACGGCGCGCTTCACCCGCGGTGAGAGGTGGAAGGTCTGAATGGTGCTGCCCGCCTCAACCTTTTTGCTCGTGGTTACCTTTCGCAATCCAGTAAGCGTCTAACCGGTAAATTCCCTCCATGGTCACCGACTAGCAATATTTCAGCAAGTAATGGCACTGGTGATAGAAACTGAATAAGTATGCCTAAACTGTGTTGAACAGAAGATACCTCGGTTTCCAAACAATACCCAACCATCCTGTGAGCCACCAGCTAACTTCAGTCTAGAACCCTGAGCTCAAAGCAACCTCCCTACGTCAACTGCCATGATCCGTGCCATTTACTAATAGCATCTGTACGAGCTGATCTTGTCGTTCATATATCCCCAGTTGACCGCGCCATTGACGGTCGACTGATCACCGGTGCAGCCTTGGTGTTGAAACACGGTACAAGTATGCCCATAAGTATCAGTGGACGAGACGACGTCGTTCCAGATACCGTTGAGGTTGTCTGTTCTCTATCATCAGATGCCGTTCCAAAGGTATACTTTAGATCAAACTTTGAAGCCAGAACACAAAGACTTACAGCAGACACCACTATTAATGCCATTGATGGTGATGCAGGAGCCACCAAAGTTGGAGTGCTCACACATGTAAATGGCGAAGGCCCGGGCCTGTAGGAGGGCTTTAGCACGGAGCTTGGCGCTCACAGCCCCGACGGCGGGACCCAAGTCGGTGGCTTCCACGGTCTTGCCGGTCGAGAGGCGCTCGACCGAGGCAGGAATGGGGGTGTTGTCGTTGTAGACCTTGCCCAGGGCGGTGGCCGCAAAGGCGAGAGTAAGGACCTGGGAGAGCTGCATGGTGCTGGTGGCTGCGGTGAAGCTGGCTTAGGATATGTAGGTGAGGTAGGATGAAGAGACGGGAGCTGGAGATGATGTTGCAGAATGGAGAGCGTGGCCATAAGATCTAGGGGCATCAAGGTCCTTTTATACAAATTTCGTACCCTTCAAGAATCAATCCAAAGAAGCAAGGTAAGAGCAGACCGCGCGGCGCAGCTGGTGAGGTCTGCATGCAAATGATGGAGAGCAACTTGTAGCACGTCCGTCTCTGTCGCACGCACACTCGGTTCGCAGACGTTGGTCAGACTTATCGACTCGACTGTTCCAACCGCATTCTTCATAGGCGAGCATCTGACCATGGATACTACCCCATGCCGCCAAGGTATATTAAGGACCGCTGTGAGGTGTAAACAAAAGGTTTGTTTTCTTGGCATGGAGCCTACAACCGGAAAGTTGATATGTGGAAGCGCAACACAGAGGGAAGTAGAATCGCTGTTGCGTTTTTAAGACTGTAGCAGTAGTTCGAAGACTGATTGGGTAAGTCGATGCTCACCTGGAAGGCAAATTAAAGCTGCCAAGAAACGCATTGCTTGCCCTATCCATTTAGCAGATCGTATCCACCTTTACATACTGCTCTTTGCCTCCCTCCATGACAAGATGGCTATGAAGCCGGTTGTCATTATTTGTGCTGTAGTGCATGGCAGAGACTGGTCAGTGTGAGTTGGTGCACCGCCTTGAATATATGTCGTACAAGAGACGTGCCAAGGCTGACTTAAGAGGCAGGTAGCCTGCCAGCTTATCGATTTATTCATCCAATCTTCTGTTGTGCAACGTTGGCTTTATATGGGCAGAAATATGCATGTATACGGTCACCAAGTGCTCAGGATGCGTAACAGCTTGCTGTTATTTGCGTATTTATCTGGTTTAAAGTCTTAGCAAGGAAAACATAGATAACTACCTGAGTCTACTCTACTCTACTCTCTTCTCCGGAACTACACTTCGTATTCAGTTCTTTCATTGATTCGTAAAGTGTAAAAACAAACAGCCTCAGCATAAGCTGCTTACCTACTCTACTCTCTCTTCCGGAACCGAACCTCGTGGTTTGCTCTCGGCCCCACAGTTTCTTTTCATTGATTACTGAAGTGTAAAAACAAACAACCCCAGCTGAAGCTGCTTACACTACTCTCTTTCCGGAACTAAACCTCGTATTCAGTTTCTTTCATTGATTCGTAAAGCGTAAAAACATACAAACAGCCTCAGCATAAGCTGCTCTACTTCACTCTCTTCCGGAACTCCTAAACCTCGGGACCCTTCGGAGCGAAATGTATGCATCAAATAGCCCAAACTGACTTGGGTCTCAAAAGCCTTGCCCACTTGCAAGACCACACAGGTCTTGCAAGTGGCTGACTCCCTGGCTCTTTGAATCGACTGTGTGGTGTTGATTCTGGTGATCTTTGTGGTGTTGTGGTCCCGTGATTCCATGGCCGTGCCTTGGATTGACGCACCACCCAGGAATTCAACCCATGACCTGGTGGTCTTCGTGGCTCTGGATCTCGCGATTGCCCACTTGGCCAATTGACAAAGATCCGTTGCGTGAAGATTGTTGCGCGCGTGCCCAGTCGACTGGTCCAAGTACCAAGGTCTTCGTACCTGGTGGAAGGTGGTGATCGTTGTGGCGGCTGTCCACAAGGACTGCCGTTGCCAGGCCTGGGTGTCGTTGCCGTGCACGTCGAACCTAAATCTTGCGCAGCGCTCGGTCGACGGCCGACCTTTCCACACACTCATTCGGAAAACTGAAGATCACGGCCTAAAGGCTGTAAACTGCCACCACGGCCAACTCTCTGCACAAGACAGAGCTTACATCGCGTGTGGTAGTATTATGAGCGGAAAATCAAGCACGAGGAATCAATAGAACTCGCAAGCTAAACCACTTTGGGGATTGCCATCGATTCTCTCCGCACCAGTCAGTTCCGAATATGCCTTTCAACATATTTCCCCGCACTTCACATGCACAATTATTCAACGGCGGTACCTGGAGATCCTTTGGGGATAAAAACTTGGGAGTTGAGGTTACATCGGGGGAGAAATCTGTTCGCACGGTGTTGGGGTAAAGCACGTTCCTCAACCTGCATATCGGCACCCAGTCCTGACAAGGCAAGGATCGACAGGCGAGCCAGATGCCCTCCCACATTCCCCGAACCCCAACCACAACCAAGGCCATGTTTTGCAGATCGTGACAATCAATTCTTGGGGTTGATTTAGTTGCCAGGCTGCGGATCTGAAAACTTTGTTTGACTTGCCAGACCTCAAATTGGGTTTGCTGTTGAGCTAAGTCCGAGTGTCATCCCCAGATCACCGTCTGCCATTCACTTGCGCAGACAGACATCCCTAGTTTCAGTCCACCTCAAAGTCAAGATGGCTTCAACGACCTTGACACCGGCGACAGCACCAGCGCCAGGCGCCACGCCAGCACGGCAGCATGCGGACAATGCCTCCGCCATATCCTCGTTTGGCGACGGTGTTCACGAGAAAGGCGACACGGTTGGCCTGACCAAGTGGCAGAAAGTCAAGCGCCATTTCTGGCGGTTCAAGTGGTGGTATCTCTTGGGTCTCGTCATCTTTCTGGCCATTCTGCTTCCCATCCTGTAAGCTTCTTTCCTCCCTCCCCTTTTTCACTTGCACAGCTGGGTGCTGACTTGAAAAAAAAGATTCAAAGTCATCATCCCCGTCATAATCCGCAATATCGTCGACGACCAAGAACTCCCCGTGCGCGGCGGTATTCTCACCGCCGAATCGCCCTCCCAGCTCCGCATGAAACTCGACACCATGCTCGACACCCCCCTGGGAGTGAAAATCGACCCCATGTCTCTCAAGCTACAAATGCCCGCGGCAGACGGGAACGACAAGGACCACCCCGACGCGCCATTCTTGACCTTGGAGCTCCCGGAACAGCACATCAACGGCGACACGGAGGTTATTATTCCTGAGCAAGTCGTCACGGTCGCCGACCAGGCGCAACTCACCGCTTGGTTCAACGATTTCTTCGAAAAGGAGGAAGCCGACTTGCGAGTGATAGCAAGAGGGATGACGGCCCACTTGGGCGCGCTGAAATATAAAGTTGATTTGCAGAAAACAATCAAAGTCCAGGGGCTGAATTACCTCAAGGGGTTCGGGACGACGAGTATGTCGTTCATGATTCCGCCTGACAAGGACGGGAATAATATCCGGGGAACGCTTAATATTCCCAACGCGGGGGTGTTGACGCTGGGTCTGGGCACGTTGAGTTTTCACCTCCGGTCGGGGAAGGTGGACTTGGGACTGGTGACGGTGCCAAACTTGAGCTTGAAGCCAGGGAACAACTCTGCTGAATTCTCAGGGCGGTTCTATTTTGACCAGCTGGTGCCGAATTTGAGCGAGATCTTGGAGTCACAGCGGGAAGCGATAAAGGAGGGGTATTTGGAGATTTTCGCGACGGGGAATAATACGATCGCAAAAGACGGGAGCCATATCAAGTACCTGGAGAGGGTGTTGAACTCGAAAGCGATCCCGTTTAGGGTGCCGGTTATTTCGCTCCTGATGGATGTTGTGAGCGGGTTCCTGGCGGGAGGCGGGGAGGGAGGTGGGCCGCAGGGGCAGCTGTTGGAGACGCTGGGAGCGGTAGTTGGGAACACGACGTTGTTGGAGGGGATGTTGGGGCATTTTGAGCAGGCGTCGCCAATGGTGGAGGGGGAGAATGGAAATGAAAATGGGACGGTCGTGGAGAGGAGGGAAATGGGGGATGTGGTAAGGAAGGCGAAGAGGTCGATGCAGATGAATTTGATCAGGTTGGGGTTGAGGAGTATGCGGTCTAGTATGAGGTGAAGAGGAAGGGAAGTTGATATCTAGGAGAGTTTATGGGTTATGATAATATTGATGATTTCTTTTTGCAAACCTGTCAACTGCTACATCATGTCAACGTCAATCACAATCTATGTCCCGGCTTGTGAGCTCGTAAGATTGCAAGTTCTTTACCCAGAGCAGTGTGTTGGAGAAAGTACAACGTCTACAATGACAGCAAGTGCATAAAGCTTCCTAGAACTTCATGTCAACAAAAAAGCCCGAAATTGCTGATGCTTCAAAGGCACTCGCAATCTTCCGAAACGCGAGTTCATTCTCATCATGACACGGGAACATCCCGAACTTCAAATCAACAAAAAAAAGCATCAAATTATCATGACCACAAGACTACCTTCTTTCACACCCTCGGCTTCATCCTCAAAAACATCCCATGCTCCGGCTTAATAGTAATCACCCCCCTCGGCACAATCTTCTTCTCATCCATCGCCAGGTCCCACGTAAACCCCGTCACCAACCCCGCCAACAAGCACCTCATCTCAGCCTTTGCGAACTCCTGACCAATACAACTCCTCGGCCCTTCCAAGAACGTCATGAAATCGTAATTACTCTTTTGCCCGCCATGTCTATTTGGCTTGCCATCATCAGGGTTAATCCACCTCTCCGGCCTAAACTCGTCGGCCCCCGGTCCCCAGATTTCCGGGGAGCGATTAATTTGCCAGATGGAAACGACCAGTTCGGTTCCCTTTGGAACGGTAAATTCGCCAACGGCGGTATCCCTCAGAGACTCGCGCATGGTGAGGGGGACCGTGGGGTAGAGGCGGAGGGTTTCGTGGATGATGCCGTTGAGATAGGGGAGGGATTTTAGTCTTTCAGCGAGGTCGGTAGGGGGTGGGGATTGGTCGGAGGTGGTGGCGGGGGAAAAGTCGCCGAAGCAGGAAATAACTTCTTCGCGGAGTTTGGTTTGGTAGCGAGGGTTTTTGGCGAGGAGGTAGGAGGCCCATGTTAGGGCTGATGCTGTGGTTTCGTGCCTGCGACAAAGGTTAGTTGTTGGTTTGGAGAAGGAAAGGGGGAGAGGGAAAATTACCCAGCAGCCAAAAAGGTCAAAAGTTGGTCCTTGAGGACTTCATCGTCGAAATTGTTGGATTTGATCAGCAAAGACAAAATGTCAAAGTGGTCGTCCCCTTTCTTGGAGATGGCCTCGCGCTTCTCCTTGATTAGGTCGCGGCAGATGTTGTCGAGAGAAGAAGTCAGGTAGATGAAGAGGTTGTTCATCTTCCACGGCAGCATGCGGATAGCGGGGAACCCAAATGCCAGTGACAGCATGGCAAATAAGAGTTTCTCCCGGTCCGGCTCCAGGAGTTCCTCGTAGAGTTCTTGCAGGGGATCACCATTGGGCTTCTCCACGACATTCAGCTGACGGCCCATCCCCGCAATGCCGATGATGTCCAGCGTGACTTTACTCGCCCAGCTGGTCAGTTCCACTACCTTCCCCTTTTCTTGGGATCCTTCAGCGCCAACGTCAAGGATTTCTCGGGTCAAAGTCCGGGCGAGAATGCCGCTCTTGACCCACATCATCGGGTACAGGTCCTTGATGTGGCGGACGTGGAACGCGGGCATAGTGTTTTTGCGCAGGAACTTGTGCTGGTCTTCTTCCACGATGATGAGGCCATCCCCCAGGATCCGGCGCAGGAAGTTGCCGATGCGGTAGGGTTTTGCAAAGTCGTAGCATTTGTGCACGAGGAGGTCGGCAAGGAGGCGGGGCCGGGCGACGAGAAATTGCCGCCCTAAGGAGTCGAGGGCGATGAGGTCCTGGTCGGGGTATTGCGCTGCGAGATCGAGGAAGAGTTGCCCTGAGGGTCCGTCATTGTGGATGAGGGAGCGGTAGGTTGCGCTGAATACTGCCTAAACATAGTGTCAGTGACCAGAAGTGTAGGGAAAGGGCAGTGGAAGCATACCTTGGGACCAGAGATGCGTCGAAGAGGGCTGAAGAGGTGCGGGTAGAGGACTGCCCAGAAAAAGAGGCCAAAGACATAGTTGATGGCGAGGATGATTGCTATCGTCTTGAGATGTGTTTGTGTGCCCCAGTAGTCGGGGAAGAGCTTTATGGCGAGGATAGCTTCTGCTGTACCCGCGAGTGTGAGACTCGGGAAACCGAAGAGTTGTTTTGCTAACGTCATTGTGAATGGCGTTGCGTGTAGGTTGAGAAACTGAACATGAGCGGAAAGATTGCTGTTGAAAGTTGATGTTTACATCCAGTATTAAAGCCCCTATTCGTCACCAGGTGAGAGTCAGTCACATATTGGCAGCAGAAAAGAGACAGCAAAGTTGCCTCTGTGGGTGTCTTCCATGTGAAAAACTGACGAACGCTTTCTGGACAGCGACTCAAGCCGCCAAGACATGGCAAACGTCAACAGGGGCAAAGGTGCTAGCGGGCTTCGGGAGTGGCTTGAACGGACATGCATGTCGCAAAGTGCTTCCCAGAGTGGCTTAGCTTGCGAGTCCGAAAGTGGTGGTGAGGTCGTATCAGAAGTGGACTGGGCTGGAAATCTTGGCTGCGAGACAAGGCTGTCCCTGATGAGATCATCGATTCTGTTTGGAGAAAGCCACAGGGGAGAGCGCAGGTCGCACCCCCACCAGCCACGCGGACAAGGCGAATGACCCCTTTTCGTCACGAAGAACAGCCAGAATACTCAAATTTCGAGATGACTTGTGATCAAATGTATTGCTGTGTTGCATTAGAAGTTACGGATTATATCGTATGTGTACTTTGCCAAACGTATCCACCAATCATCCCGTCACTTCCCAAGGTTCCTCAAAGACCAATGGGCTGTAAAGAATGTCAGGACTTTCTGTTGTCGGTGACTCCTCAATCTCACCCACCAGGCTTGGACTCGTAATCCATCTCGCAGCCTTCCGTGCTCGCAGTTCGTCCTGCTCTCTCGCCCACCTTGTGTGATTCAGGTCCTCGTTCCGTACCCCCACCGCAGCCCTGATCCCAATGCCAGCGTTCAGCCTTGACAAAATCTCATTTGCCTTTTCCAGCTGATCTGAACTTGCATACGCACATGATGCCACGAGGCGAATGGACTGGTGAATCATGATAGCTGCAGCTCCATCGTGCTGAACAGATCCAGGTTGACCGTCCGGACGGACATCTCCCAGAGCATATGGTACACAAGCGAGAATGTCGTTGATCGTCATGTCGACTTCTTGCTCCAGTACCAACGTTCCCCAATCAGCCATGTCGGGGATGTAAGCGATCATGCTCATGAGAAGGATCAGGCGAGCAGACCGGATGAGGATGATGGTGCAGGCTGTTTCCACATCGTAGCCCTGGGGTGCGCGGGATGCTGCTTGGCCGAGGGCAGTTGGTACCCCACGACCTTCAAACATGCTCTGCCAGTAGGCAGCGGCTTCGGTGTCCCAGGCGTGAAAGTCGTCGAGGGCCTCGAAGCAGCCTTGTATTACCGAGGCATGGTCTGGCTGTATTGGGGTGTCTGAGGTACTTGGTGGCAAAGCTGTATTCGAAGGATCGTAAAAGGACATGAGTTTGTGTCGTAATGATAGTGTCTTGGACATGAAAGACATGGCGCGTAGTAAGGGGTCGAAAACTCCCCACATGGTGGTGATGGCACCTGGGTCGACGTATGCATCGTCTTCGTGGAGGAAGGCATAGACTTGCTACTGATTGTTAGTAGGAGTACTACAGGTAGGCTGAGATTCCATGTAGATACGTACCAAACGTATGAGGGCGAGGAAGAAGAGCTCAGTCCCTCTGCTTGTTGCCATTTGCTGGTGTCCTCTCTTCTCGATCAAGTAGAACAGCCCCGGCGCATGAGCACTTGGATCTCCTGCCTCTTCGCCATTGATATCCTTCAAAGTGCACAGAAGCAGAATAGCCGCAATGACTTTATCGTCCGTGGCTTGGTCTTCTGACTGTACTGCATCCTGAAGTAGGCGAATGGCCTTGCCATAGTTTTGGTATGACTGCACCTTGAACTTGTCACCACCAAATTTGTTGTAAGCCGCCATCTGGGCCACACTCAACGTGGCCGTCTCCAGGAGGCCATGCTTGGTGTTGTCGTAGATGCCCGGAAGGAAGCTTAGGTGGCCCGCTGGGAAACCATCTGCTGGGTCTGGTGACACAAAACGACTAACAAAATAACAGAGCGATGCATGTTCATACGACACCTCGGGTGCCCGAGGGACCACAGCGACATCGTGAGGCTGGTATTCGTAGCTTTGCCGCCTCAACTGCTGTGCCTGTCGCACAGGGGGGCTGGGAGGTGCAGCAGATTCCGACTTGACGCGGGTATGTCTGAAGTGGAACTGATCCGTGTAACCCGTGCACGGCTTGCCGTAGATGGAGCAACGGCGGCAGCCCGGCTTGGTCTCGTCGCACTTGGGTCCGGCACTGCAGTCAGCCTCAGATGGATCATCGCATGGAATTGTGGAGAGAAGAGACGCAACCCGTTGGGTTCATTCAATTGGGCTCACCTTGACCTTGCGCTGCCGACAGCGGAGACAACCGGTACTGAACCGGCCGGGAAAGACCATGATTGCAACCTTGTTGATAACGCAGATGAGAGATAAAAGTTCGTACCTAGCAGTACCCCTGAGCTCTGTTGACATGCGATAAGACGTGCGACTCGAATCAGGGAATGAGGCGATAAGATTGAAGAGAGAAAATCCCAACGTTCGGTCAACTCGTCAGCGGGGGCTGGAAGAGGCCAACGTAATACAACGCGAGGGTTTGCCATGCATGTGAAAAAACTGGGCTTTCTGCCGAATGAGGGATTCGCATCGTCGATCTTCTCCGCATTGTTGACATTTTCATCTTTTCTTGAGGGGAAAGCATCCGAAGGTGTCCATCGCTGATCTTCCCCGCAGTGCCCGGGTTGGGTTTAGCTTCCGAGTTTACGCGTGCTGTTTGCTGTTTGGTGTAACTCCAACTTTGACCCCCGCCCCCACCTTGAACTTTTGCAACTGAAGCTTCATCAGAATCATCATCACGTCAAGTAAACAAAGGGAGGCACTCGGCATTGCGCAACACTTCATTCAGAGTCAGTCAATTCATCTCACAGAACTCAATCGTTATCTGTATTCTAACCCAAACGAAAATATGGCTTCTCTGCTCTACTCACCAGTCATTGAGCACATCGCCACATTAGGCGGTCTTGCTCTGTCGCCCTTCGTTTCTGGACCCCTCCTATTCTCTGCCACATACTATCCAGACACAGTACGAGATGCTCTTGCTTCTATCGCCAGCAAAGCCCCAGAAGTCGTGGCAGCTCAAATCGCCTCGCTGCCCGGGCTGCTCGACTCGCCAAACTTCATGACGGGATTGCGAGTAGTGACAGGCCTCGCCGTCGCCAGCAAGCTCAACCAGATCTTCAACACCATGGCCCATAACTCATGGCGACTCGGCGCAGCAAAAGGGTGGGATGATTGGTCTGACGAGATCGCCGTGGTGACTGGCGGCTGCAGTGGCATTGGAAAGGACATCGTGCAAAGGCTCGCAGCCATGGGCATGCGCGTTGCTGTTCTGGACATTGCAGATTTCCCCAAAGATATGGAAGGGAATCCGCGCGTCAAGTACTGCCACTGTGATGTGACTTTGCTCGAATCCGTCACAGCAGCGGCGGACACGGTCAGGCGTGGATTTGGCCACCCAACCATTCTCATCAACAATGCTGGCATCGCCAACCCCAAGCCCATCCTCAAGACGGACGAGGCTTTCCTCCGCAAGATCATCGGGGTCAACCTCATGTCCCTGTGGTTTACAACCCAGCAGTTTCTGCCGAACATGGTGCAGAAGAACAAGGGCCATGTGGTTACCGTGGCTAGCATTGCGTCTTTTGTGGCTTTGGCCACAGCTGCAGACTATTCGGCGACAAAAGCCGGTGCTTTGGCCTTCCATGAGACGCTTGTCTCTGAGATCAAGAACCAGTACAAAGCACCCAATGTTTTGGCAACGGTTGTGCACCCCAACTTCGTCAGGACGCCCCTGGTGGCTCCTTTTTCCAACCGTCTGGAGACTGCGGGTGTCAAGATGTTGACCAGCGATGTGGTTGCGGATGCAGTTGTCAACCAGATCAAGAGCAAGAGGGGCGGCCAGTTGGTGATTCCTTCTTCTGCTACCGGTATTTCTGGTATCAGGGGGTGGCCTACGTGGTTACAGGAGGTCATACGCGATGCTGTTGCCAAGGGGGCAGCTAAGCCCTGAGGTTGTCAACTTTTTGTAGTTCTCGTACCAAATTCAGATTCTTTTTCAGTGTTTAGTACACAGTATTCGCTTGTTGACTCTTATGAGTACCTACGTGAGGTTCAAAGGCTACACTGGATATCAGTTCAAGCTGGCATGTGACTGGTCCCAAACCACTCCCGTGGGTCAACTGCAGGTGGATTGTCATTCAGCTCCAGACTTGATCAGGGTTACATCCTTGGACCCCCACATGCCCATCTTAGCTCCTGTCCGGGGGCCGGAAGATATCAACTCCATCCAGACCTCAATATCTTCACCACATCGTTCTTTTCCCTCAAATCTTCACCTCCTGACGCATAAACTCACCACAGCACTGAAGGCATCACCACTCAACACAGAGGCACCATGAGCCCTCACAGCCCCATCTCCATAGTCTCAGACTACATCTACACCCTCCTCGTCAGCCCCTGGCTCCTCACCCACTTCGTCTGGGACATCCTCCTCTGCATCCTCCCATGGACTCGCCCAACCAAACACTGGTCTTTGAACCAAGCCGTCCGGATGCGCGTGGTGAAGCTGGTCCTGCACTACTGGTCCCTCCTCCGCGCCGGCGACCGCTTGACACTACGCCCTAGGTCCGAAGGGAACCGCTTCGAAGTTGCCCCCCCCCAGTCTGAGAAAGTGTATCAACACGGCGTCCTATACGATCATGCCATCGAGCCCGGCCCAGTGGGCATGACATGGAAACCCGCCCGTCCTCCCCCCGCAGGCCTGATCAAGCCCGACTTTGTCCTCTGCCTTCACTTCCACGGCGGCGGTTTCGCCATCGGCAACGGCCGGGACAGCGACACTGGGTACCTCGCCAAAACCCTCATACGCCACATGGGAGTCACACACGTTTGCACACCGCAGTATCGACTCTCAAGCAAGCGAAACGGCCGCTTCCCCGCTCAGATCCAGGATGCTCTTACATCTTACCTCTACCTGATCCGCGACCGCAAAATCCCGGCAAGCCAAATCATCTTCTCCGGTGACTCCGCCGGTGCAAACATTGCCCTCGGCTTGCTAAGATTTATCCACGACCACGGCCAAACTCTCAATATCCCCGCCCCAGCGGCAGTAGCACTCTGGTCCCCCTGGGTAGACGTCAACGCGGCCATTCAGCAAGACATGCGGCAGTCACCAAACTACAGAACAGATTTCCTCAACAAGGAATTTGGCCAATGGGGTGCAGTCTCCGTCTCTGGCTACGGGGCGGTTGATACGGGGTGTGCTTATCTCTCGCCGTTACATCATCCTTTCAAGGGGAATATTAATATCCCGATGTACATTCACGGTGGGAGAAGGGAGGTGCTGTGTGATGACATTGAGGAGTTTGCCAATCGGTATAGGGAGGTAGGATGGAATGTGCATTTGGTCGTGGCAGATCACTGCCCGCACGATATCTTGTTGTTGGGACCGCTGATTGGGTTTCACAAGGAGGCCGAGGAGGGGTGTAAACTGGCGGGAAGGTTCTTGGCGAGGGAGACGGGGTTGAAGATGCGTGTTCCTGAGGATTGGTAGAGAGTTCTGCAATGTGATCGTCGTCATCTCCAACATTGAAAGCTGTATCATGAAGTCGAGGCAGCAAACACGTGTGTGTGCAGTGATGTTCCAAGTGCCGGACGATCTTCCGTGGTGTGTTCCAGGATGTGACCAGAGAGTAGCCCCAATGCTTGACTCTTTTGGGCCTAGTTTGCGAGATTCAAGGTTTGCCTCTTGACGTGTCGCTATTCCCGGATGAGGTTACATCCGCACTCCACTGACCCCCAAATGTCGCAAGGTACCGCCCAGAAAGCGTTAGTTTGCGAGCAGAGAGCACATGGGAATGTGGTACGTAGCTCTTGCCTGAGACACACATGGGACCATGTGAATATCTTCGTTGTTCGTCTTTCCCTGGTGGAAGGAATCACATGCAACACATACGAAGAAAACAAGAGGAGGTGATGTTGACTCTTGGGAGAAGTCTTTACTACTATCACTGAATAGTTGTATCTTTCTGAAGCAGCATAGAGACTTTCGTTTGGATTGTCCAAGTCGAGAAGATCTTTGGCCCTTCGTCACTTCTAAGACCGAGGAACGAGAACTTGATTGTTCTTCACTTCTAAACCAAGAAGCAAGAATAACGTACCTGTAAGATCTCTATTCCTCTTCTTTGGTGCGCAGACACTAACAAAGTCTCAGCATCTTTGAGTTGTCTTCTCATCATTGTTCTCTATTCCCATGGCCACCAACGGGAGAGCCAACGGCTCCCTAACCAACGGAGTCGACCATGGCATCACCAATCTCGACGTCCTCATCATCGGCGCCGGCATCTCCGGTATCAACGCCGCCTACCGTCTCCAAACCGAAGGTCCCGCCGGCCTGACCTACGCCATCCTCGAAGGCCGGGACTCCCTCGGCGGCACCTGGGACCTCTTCCGCTACCCCGGGATCCGCTCCGACTCGGACGTCTACACCTTCTCCTTCGCCTGGAATCCCTGGAAACACAAAGGCACCATGGCCTCTGGCGACGAACTAAAGGAGTACATGACCAAATCCGCTCAATCCCAAGGCATCGACCAACACATTTTGTACCGCCACCAAGTCCTGTCCGCAAACTGGCGCTCTGACATCGCCAAATGGGAATTCCAAGTCTCCCACCCCGGCTCATCCTCCCCTTCCATATTCCGCTCGCGATTCGTTTTGCTCGGAACGGGGTACTACGACTACAAAACCCCCCTCGAAACCTCCATCCCCGGTCTCTCCACCTTTACGGGCAAAATAATCCACCCCCAATTCTGGCCCAAAGACTACGACTACACCAACAAACACGTCGTCGTAATTGGTAGCGGCGCCACAGCCGTAACCATCGTCCCCGCCATGGCCCCCACGGTAAAACGCGTGACTATGCTCCAGCGCAGCCCCAGCTACATTTTCCCTTTACCTTCCAACCCCTGGATCACCGCCCTGTTGTTCGCGATTCTCCCCGCGAAATGGGCGCACTACCTCAACCGCCTCATGTGGCTCTGGCGCAGCTACCTCACCACTTTGGTCTGCCGGAAATTCCCCGCTCTCGCAAAACTGGTATTCCGCCATGTAGCCGTGACTTCCCTTCCCCCATCGATCCCCTGGGACCCGCATTTCAAGCCAAAATACAACCCTTGGGATCAGAGGGTGTGCGCCTGCGTAGACGGGGACTTCTTCGCCGCTCTACGGTCGGGGAAAGCGGATGTTGTCACTGGCGCCATCAAAAAGATCACGGAAAAAACCATCGAGCTGGAATCAGGCGAGTCGTTACAACCAGACGCTATTGTTACGGCTACAGGTCTCAAACTACGCTTTGGTGGGGGGATCAAGTTTAGTATTGACGGCAAAGAGTTTAACTGGGCAGATAAATATGCCTGGCGAGCAGCCATGTTGCAGGATGTGCCGAACTTGGTTTTTCTTACGGGGTACGAGACGGCGTCGTGGACGTTGGGGGCGGATGTTAGTGCCAAGCTTTTTGTGAGGGTTTTGCACAAGATGGAGAGGCTGGATGCGAAGGTGGTTGTCCCCCAAGTGGAGGAAGGAGTGAAAATGGCGGAGAAGCCGATGATGAGCTTGAGTTCTACTTACCTCAAGACGATGCGGGAGGTGCTGCCCAAGGGGGGTGATGGGGTTTGGGCGCCCAAGAGTAATTATTTTGCTGATATGGCCGGGGCGAAGTGGGGGGGTATTGGGGAGGGGGATGGGTTGCATTTTTACTGATTGTATGTAGATTTAGATGTGGTTGTGATGAGGGATGGTGTTTGTTCGTTTGTTTTGATGCCCCTGAATATGGGGTTTAGATAGGGGCACAAAACCATCTTCCAAGACAGAGTCCAAAAATCTGCTATGCCTCTCCTCAGTGATTTTCCACTAGTGTAAAGCTCTTCCAGGACTTAATGCGCCGAAAATCATTCTCGGTCGCCGTAAGTCACCCCAGGGATCATCCTCCGCAGCCCCCACTCAAGACACAACTCGATGACGTCTACCGATCCTTTCCCCATCCCGTCACCTGAACCTCATCCCTGAAAGCCCTGAACGCGGGGTGCAGTAGCGTCCATGTCGTTTCCCAACGCGACGTGCGCGTGCATGTTTCTGTCTGCATGTCAAGGTACCTTAGTTCTTGTGTCGTGTCTAAAATCTTCCAAATTTGGGGCCCCTTTCCGAGCCCTCCATCCCCTTGGGATCTCCAATCTTGGCGCTCGACCTCGCACATCTAAACCACAAGGATCTCTAGATATCAACACGATATCAGTGAAGGGGTTGTTCATCTGGTGATAGTACATGTAAACAACAACTCCAAACCGTCTCATCACCACAGTATCCCCATCTCAACGCCCTCACCATGTCTACCGAAACTTCCACCGGCCACCTCGGCTCCCTCACCCCAGAAGAAGAACAAAAACTCCAGCAAGCCTGGCTCCATCTCCTCCGCCTCTCAGGCCTTTTTTCCTCCACCGACTCCCAATCTGACAACAACCAGCCCGATGAAACCACCACCACCCAAAACTTCCGCCAAGCCCTATGGAACCTCTTCCTAGGCGACCACCCGGACGTGATGGTCCTCCGCTTCCTCCGCGCGCGGAAATGGGACACAGAAAAATCCATGGCCATGCTCACCGACAACCTGCACTGGCGGCACCAGCACCGCGTCGACGAGGACGTGGTCCGGCGCGGGGACAGCACTGCCCTTTCTCCCCCCGGTTCCCTGGTAAAGCACGACAAGGAGTTTCTTGCGCAATATCACTCTGGCAAGGCTTACGTGAGGGGCTCCGACAAATGGGGGCGACCGATTTTTCTCATCAAAGTCCGGTTACACGACCCAAAGCTACAGAGCGCAGAGGCGTTGGAGGCTTTTGTTTTGCATTCCATTGAGACAATTCGGATGATGATGCGCGCTCCGCTGGAGAAGGCTTGTTTACTTTTCGACTTGACGGGTTTTGGGCTGAAGAATATGGATTTTCATATTGTCAAGTTCCTGGCGCAGACTTTTGAGGCACGGTATCCAGAGTATTTGGGGGTAGTGCTGGTGCATAATGCGCCCTTTGTTTTTAATGGTACGTTCTACCACTCTTTCCATGCACTGGTCTAAGATGGGAGAGATATTGACTTGACGCAGGCATCTGGAGAATCATCAAGCCGTGGCTGGACCCCGTGATCGCGGCCAAGATCAACTTTACGAGCGGCACCAAGGGCTTGCTGGAGTTCATCACCAAGGAGAACCTGCAAAAGAGCTACGGGGGGCAGGATAATTGGGAGTACAACTACGTGCCGCCTTCCGAGGGGGAGAATACAAGAATGAAGTCGGAGAAGAAGGACGAGGTGCAAGCGGATCGGGATGACCTTGTCAAGCAGTTTGAGAGGGAGACGCTGGAATGGGCGGGTATGGACTTGGGGTCTGAGCAAGGGAAGCAGAAGTCGGCGGACAGAACCGCGCTGGCGGAAAAGTTGGCTGAGAGCTTTTGGAGGCTGGATCCTTATGTCCGGGCGCGGACGTATTATCACCGCGTGGGGGTCGTGGACGAGCGAGGCAAGGTCGATTTTCGGGGTGCGAAGTAAGGGGTTTGGTGTCTGTACATGTGAACATGATCTTTTTGTTGGATATTGCTTTTCTGAATACAGGTGATCACGAAGTACTTCTTCGAGACAAGTGGAATTGAACTCGGTGCTCTTTCTCAGCCTCGGACTTCAGATGTGGTGATTGTGATAGTCTCGTCGACAGCGTGGACGATGTCGTCACCGGTCACGTTGGTAGAACTTGAAGTTGATTCTTGAGCCTTGCAACACAAGCTTTTTGGCCCGTGAGGAGAAACTGGGGACGATAGCCTCGGCAACTAGCCTGCTGTGGCACGAGTGCCGTCCAGCGTTGCATCGTCAAGTGTGATGTTCCCCAAATGAGGATCCTCTTATTCGTATCTCCATTCTCCTGTTTGCGGGGTAATTGGGCGCGAGATGGGAAAACCGGAATCCCCTCTTGTTTGTGCTCAATGGTGGCATGCAAAGGCCGTTGGTTCCTCGCGTGGTCTGCACCAAAATGGTAAGCATCTTGCGAGGCGCAGGAGATCAACAACAAGGTTCCCTCTGTGGATACCATCCTGGGCAAAATACGCGACAGTACGCGACACGGTGTTACATTCAACCAAATCCCCCGCAAATTTAACAGCCCCTTGGCATGTTGACCGAGGACCCATCCATAGCGCGGATGAAAAATCCGGGGTACAGGGCGGGGATGCAGGGCATCGTGCATCGATATCCGGTGGCTGCGGAGGAGGGTATCATCACAAGCTTGAGCCCTAAAAGACGCGACCAAAAAGTTGAAGGGTATCTCTGGGCAGTAACCCAAGTCTTGGATTCTCACTTCAACTTCCAACCATCCAGACCGGAGGCAAGCAGAACCTTTCTGTCGCGTCAAGTCGACTGAGGTCGGGTCATCACCATGCGGTTTTCCAATTTCCTCCTGGCGACGCTCGCTCCCGTCGGGCTCTTCGCTCGAAACCCAGAAGAGCTCGACCTCACGGGACCAGAGCTCGTCGCACTACTAGAACGACACAACTTGGCCATTGTGCCCAAGACAGAACTCACAGAGGCCCTGACGGAACTCAACAGCCTTCTCAAGCGCAACCGTCTGCAACCACTCGCCAGCGTCAACGGTCTGAAATATAAGCGACAAAATGGCACATCAACTCAAACTGGCTCCGGTTCGGGCTCCGGTTCGGGATCAGGATCGGGCACTCGCGGCGGCTCAGGTAACAATGACGGCGACTTCAATGCGAACGCCCTGATCGACTTCCCAGACCTACTTGGTCTCGGTGACTTGGGCGATATCCTCGGCAACCTTCTCAAGGAGCTCGGAAATCTCTCCGGTCTTCTCAAAGCTGCAACCAGTTTGCTGAGCGAGGAGTTCCTCGAAGGCTTCCGCGATGGCATGATCTACCTCGCGGCAACGCTGAAGCCACCCGCCCCAGAGCTGGTTCAGGGTCTTTTGGCAAAGGCAGGGCCACTGCTCGACATGGTGGGCGAGCTCGATCTCAAGGGCCTTCTGGACCAGCTTGCGGGTGTTGACCTTGGCGGCCTTGTCGGTGCAGCACTCAAGCTTCTCTCGGAAGAAAACGTCGGCAATATCGACAAACTCTTGTCCAACGGCGCAGCACTTCTCACGCCTTCTTTTGTCAACCAGACTTCCACTCTTATCGGCAGCGTTGGACCGTTGCTGGGTGACTTGTCGCCATTGCTGCAGAAACTCACCGCTCTTGACCTCGAGGGCATTCTGGACGCTGTTGGACCACTTCTCACCAAGGAATCGGTTGAGGGTATTGTCGGTCTTCTAGAGAACGCCGAGGCATTGTTGACTCCCGAGGCCGTCAAGAGCCTGGGCTCACTTCTCACCAAGGCCGGCCCGCTTATCGACAGCCTGGGAGAGATTGACTTGGCCGGTGTGCTGGATGCTTTGGGCCCGATTCTCACGAAGGAATCTATTGAGGGCTTGGTGACGTTGTTGAACAATGCCAAGGCGTTGTTGACTGAGGAGACCGTGAAGAGTCTTGGTGGGCTTCTCACCAAGGCTGGGCCATTGATTGACATGGTCGTTGAACTTGACCTCGCCGGCGTGTTGAAGGCACTTGAACCAATTCTCACTCCTGAATCGATCCAGGGTCTTGTGACTCTTCTCAACAATGCAAAGGCTCTGCTTACCGAGGAAACCGTCAAGAGTCTCGGTGGGCTGTTGACCAAGGCCGGCCCGCTGATTGACATGGTGGTTGAGCTTGATCTTGCTGGGGTGCTGAAAGCCCTTGAGCCGATACTCACGCCGGAGTCCATCCAAGGCCTTGTGACTCTTCTCAACAATGCAAAGGCATTGCTGACAGAGGAGACGGTGAAGAGCCTTGGCGGCTTGCTCACCAAGGCCGGCCCCTTGATCGATATCGTCGTCGAGCTGGATCTCGCCGGTGTACTGAAGGCCCTGGAGCCGATCCTTACACCTGAGTCCATCCAGGGTCTTGTAACTCTGCTCAACAACGCAAAGGCACTCCTGACCGAGGAGACTGTCAAGTCACTCGGATCGCTTCTCACAAAGGCTGGCCCCCTAATCGACAGCATCTCTAAGCTGGACCTCACAGCAGTTCTCGATGCTTTGGCGCCCATCCTGACGGAAGAGTCAATGCAAGGCATCGTCACTCTCCTCAACAACGCCAAGGCACTCCTCACAGAAGAAACCGTCAAGTCCCTTGGCTCCCTCCTGACCAAGGCCGGTCCCCTAATCGATACAATCGCCACCCTCGACCTGGCTGGTGTCCTTGACGCATTAGCACCAATCCTTACCCCCGAGTCCATGGCAGTCCTCACCAGCGTGCTCAAGAACGCCGGCGACCTGCTCACCGAGGACACCGTGTCCGGGCTCAAGACTCTCCTCACCAAGGCCGGCCCACTAATCGATACCATCGCCACCCTCGATCTTGCCGCCGTCTTGAATGCCTTGGCGCCTATCCTGACAGAGGATGCAATGAACACTTTGGTCGGTCTCCTCAACAACGCCGGCTCCCTCCTGACCGAAGAGACAGTTACAAGCCTCAAGACCCTCCTCACCAAAGCCGCGCCTCTCCTCGACGTCCTTGCCAATCTCGACCTCGACAGTCTCCTGGAACAAGTCGGTCCATTGCTCAAGCAAGTCTCCCCCCTCCTCACCACCCTGGGCAAACTCGACCTCGAAGGCCTCTTGGGAGCTCTTTCCCCCCTTCTCACAGCCGATTCCATCAAGGGCATCCTTGGTCTGCTCAACAACGCCAAGAACCTCCTCACAGAAGAAACCGTCGTCAGCCTCAAGACCCTCCTCACCAAAGCCTCCCCCCTTCTCGACGTTCTTGCGGATTTGGACCTCGACAGTCTCCTCGCACAAGTTGGTCCCTTGCTCAAACAAGTCTCTCCCCTCCTCACCACCCTCAGCAAGTTGGATCTGGAAGCCCTCCTTGGCGCTTTGTCGCCCCTCCTCACCGCGGACTCGATCAAGGGCATCCTCGGCCTCCTCGACAATGCCGAAAACCTCCTCACCCCCGGCTTCGTGGACAACACCCAGACCCTCATCACCGGTGCTGTCCCCCTTATCGGCGCATTGGGGCATCTGGATCTCGAATCCCTACTTGCCCAGCTGGGCCCTTTGCTCAACCAAGTCTCCCCCCTCCTGGAAGCGCTGGGGACCGTCGACTTGGCCGATTTACTCTCGCAACTTTCTCCGTTGTTGAAACAAGTGTCTCCATTGCTTACGACACTGGGACAAATCGACCTCGCCGGACTCCTCAAACAAGTCTCCCCGCTCCTGTCCGCCTTCTCCCAAATCGATTTGGAAGATCTATTATCTCAAGTATCTCCCTTGCTGAAACAAGTCTCCCCCCTCCTCGCCACCCTGGGCAAACTCGACTTGCAAGCTCTCCTTGGCGCCGTTGCTCCCCTCCTCACAGCCGATTCCATCCGCGGCATCCTGGGTCTGCTGGACAACGCAGAGGACCTCTTGACACCTACATTCGTGAACCAAACCCAGTCCCTCATTGGTGGCGCCGGGCCTCTCATCTCCGCTCTGGGCACTATCAATCTTGTGGCGTTGTTCGCGGCTATTGAGCCGCTTTTGGCTGAGCTGGATGGAATTGATCTCACCGGTCTCGTCGATTCTTTGAAACCATTGCTCGGTGCGCTGAAGCAGATTGATATCGAAGGATTGCTGGATCAGTTGCTCCCGTTGCTGTCGACGGAGAATATCAAGATGATCATTGGCCTACTTGGCAACGCCGGCGCGTTGTTGACCAAGAGTTTTGTGAGCCAGACGAATGAGTTGATTGGGGATGCTACGCCTGTAAGTTTTCTTTCCCTCAGTTCACATTCCAAACACCCAAACCCGGAAAGGAATAAGTATGCTGACGTTGCGTGATAGCTTGTGGCGACGGTGGCGGACTTGGTACATGCCGTGCTCAAGGAGTTTATGGGTACCACCCCTCGGACGACAAAGAGGTGATCGTGTTGACTCAAGAAAGAAGGATGATACCATGGGGGATAGCAAGGCATTGGATATCAGAGTCACGGTTGCAATGGCGTGGTTTTGCAGTAATGAGTACATAGCCTTTACCACAGTATTATCAGTATATTATTTTGTTTTCATTCGACTTTTGGGTGCTTTTGGTGCGATAGGGATTTCCGGACGTGAGGAGATTTTAATGAGATGAGGATAAGAGCATGAATGAAGCTCGACTAGAGAGAACAACTGTTATGGTCAAAGGAACAACTAATATTAAAAGAGATGTGACAGTTTCTGCGACTGGACCATAGTCCTAAAAGAGGCCCAAGTGGAATAAATGGGTGCAGGTCAATGAACTGGCCGAGGTAAAAACAAAAAGGTAAAAGGTCTTCTGTATTCTTTCAAGCACACCCTCACATCCGCCTCCTGAAATTTCTTCCAGCCAGCTTACTTCAAAACAATCGTCTCAACAACCGGCTTGGCATGATTAAAAGCCATGCGCTGCATTTTCCCCACGCCAATCCGTTGGTACCGGCTCAGACCCTCATCATCTTCATACTCCTCCAGTAGCAGGACGTTGTATATGCGGAACCCCAAAGCATGACCAAACCTATCTTCGTCCCAGTAGGGATCTCCATTCTCATTGCGGCAGCCCGTGTCCGGCTTGACGTCCGGGTCCGGCAACACCAGCTCCCTGGGTCCCTCTGGCCACTCCTGCTGATACCAATACCGCTGAATGAGCGGCGGTTCCATTCCCCAGTACCGATCCCAACCCTCCGTGGGTGGTGCAATACGAGGCAGCTCATCCATGGACATGGCGACCAAGAAATACTTGTCATGCGACGAGACGTCGATATCCGCAAAGGGAATGTTGAGGGACAAGAAGCCAGCACGGTAACCCTGGTGGTATATGATGCGTTTCCAATCTGGCCGGAAATTAGCCGAGCGGTCCGCGTCGTTGATGCCGAGCTGTATGTACCGGTGTTGAAGCGGCTCCTGGACGTGGCCCTCGGCAATGATATCGACAAACCGCACGGGAGCGGTGCGGGCTACGAACGCCAGTGTGTCAAAGTTACTGCCAAGTGGACGGGTGCAGATCTTCTGGTCGGGGAGAGAGATAGGGTAGCTGAACCGAAGACCGGGATAGGCTTCATGATAATACATGTGCTCATTCCTGTCGACGTGGCATGCACTTTTCCAGCCCAAGTCCTCAAAGTCGGGATGCCAGAGCCGGTTGGGATCCTGGGGCCGGAGCAACAACCGGGTATCCAGAATATGCTGGACACGCGCCTCAACCTCCTCAGGCGGCTCTCCCTCCAATGCGCGCACCCTGGCAATCCATTCTTGCTTGTCCATTTCTTGGAGCCATTTAACAACGGATACAGACGGGCGACGAAGTGAATTATAGTATCCCCGTCCTCGGTAAGAGCTGTGTCCGTCCCAGGCGCACCACGCCCAGCTGGGAAACAAGGGCATCCCATCCTGCTTCCGCCTTCGCAGTGGTTCCTGGGGAACCCATAGCAGCGCCCTGTCAAATTCGAACTCCGGAATGCCGTGCCAGAACGTGGTATTCGCGCCTCGTCGAATGAGGCCCTCGATGCCAGAAAATGCATTGACCGCATCAATGTCGCATGTCAGCTTTCGCTTTGTGTAGTCATTGACGGCGCGACGGTAGAGATCCCACAGGGTTTGTGTTTTGACATTACCAAGCCCCATCACCACAGGGGCTGGCGCCTCAGCAAACACGTAGACCGGAGCTGGCTCGGGTGATACGTCGTCCTCTCCATTCTTGTCTTCGGCATAGTACACCGTGGTCGTATAGTCACTGATGAAGGCTTTGTTTGGATGCTCGGCTTCAGTTGGATCATGGAACAAACGAAAGAATAAGTCAACCATCCTGGACCGGATCTGTAGCTCATCATTCACCGGTCGGGGGGCGTACCCAACCTCTGTGACGGGAACGGTGTCTTCGAACATTGTTGCAACGTGCGGACAATTGAACGTCATCTGCGAATCGGTAAAACATGCAATACGTTGAGACAGGACCCTCTCTTGAAAGGTCCACGCACGAGAGTTCCAGACAGACTTCTCGATGTCGGCATACGGCTTCCTAGCGTCATGAAAGGCCGCGGCAACCGTGATCCCCTGAAACCTCTGAATGATTTGAGTTCGAGTTCGCGCGACTGACCCAACACCAGCAAGACCTCTGAAAGGATTCGAGTTTGCGGCTGCCACGACGGTCAATGCAGCATTGCCGTAAATTTCGTGCATGCGAGATATGAGCCTGGCTTTGTCGTGCTCGTCATCCTGGCGTATACACAGCGCGTCAACCCAAAGATACCGCAGCCCGACGTGCCGAATCACCCCCATGGTATCTTTAATTGTCTGGGGCAAGTGCATGAATTCCTTCAAGAGCCCCCCTGGCGTTTCCAAGACTTCCTTGGTGGCTTCCGTGTATTGTGTTTGGTTCCCAGCCGTTCCCCAGACATAAGAGAGACAGGCATACTCATCCGAAGTCTCGATATCGCAGATGCGATTTTCTGTTGTGTCGATCACCTTCAGCGTGTTGATGCCATCGCCCAATGCATGACCAGACCCAATCCCCTCATCCTTCGCTCCATGGACCTCTTTGCATGTTCGGTACCACTGTTTAAGAAGGTCCAGGTCTGCGTTTTCCTGAGAGACCGGACGGCCCTGCAGAGGTGTGGGATCGGTACCGGTAGAGTCAAACCGCTGCAAGACAAATCTGTTTTTTGGTGTGCCTCTCTCGTAACTGTCTATCTCCACCTCGATCTTCGCAGCGAAATCCGGGGCGTCATGAATGACGCGAAGATGAATTGGTGACCCCGGCAGCACTTTGGTGGGGTCGGGTAGGAGGTTGTCGTTGGCGATTTTCCTCCTCAACAAAGTGCAGAATGAACAGGTTTCATTCTGCAGAACCCTGTCCAAGCCCTGCAAATGAATGTCCGTAGGGCCGGGCATGACGTTGCCGACTATTCCCTGGCGGGTGAAGAGGACTTCAAAGTCGATATGTCTGCACATCTCGCACAGGTATTCGGGATCATCTTCGGGTAGGACCGGGGGGTTAGGAATGAACCACTCCTCGTCGAGGCCCGGCTTTTCGGTAAGAAGGCCCCATCGCCGAACATAACAATGGTGCCGATACTGTTTGAACTTCTCCTCGTCCTCGAGTGTGAAGCTTGATGCGCCATTATCATTCTCTGCCTCGCTCTTCATCTGTTTCCTCACCATGACATTCTCCAGCTGCTCGTCCGAAAAGCCGTCGATGCTGAAGACATTCTTTCCCGAATCAGCTGCGTCAAGTCCACTTTTGCCTCTTGTCGCCTTCAGCTCGCCGAAGTCCTTAAGCATAGCGCGGACATCGGGATCTTCGATGCCGCCGGTGTCGTCTCCCGTGTCCCGGGATCGCCACACCATGTCGATGGTCACCTGTGTTTCATGATCGCGAATATTTTGTGTTTCAATCTTTCTGATTGTGTGTCTCATCTTGCTTGCAATGCCAAGTGTGGTCTGTTGTTTGTATGGATCCCCTTGAGAATGTTGTCCAGCATGGAGCGGAGAAATTCCGGAAGTTTTGAACACATCGAGATAGGTGCCTAATGTGGGTTCTTGTGGGGCACAGTCGTCCTAGGGTTTGCTTACACCCAATGGAGAGGCCATTCGCTGTGGAAGGATTTGCTAGGGCGTTTGATCGGACTCAACATGTCGGACTTGGTTGCGAGCGGGTTGGTGCGATTGTGAGCACAAGTTAAACTGGCAGTGCGAAAGCTTGAGGTTTTCTGGAACTGTCATGCCATCTATGCTTCGACTGCTAATTTTCCTTTCCACCAGGGCAAGCAATCATATTCGGCGTCAACCGTACTCGCACCCGCATCCCTGAGCAATCGAACAACGGCGTCCAGCTCGTCGACTTTGTCTCCAGGCCATATCCTATCCCCAGCTAGTCCAGTCCCGGGAGAGGTGGAACTAACGACAGCCCTCATAAGTGACTCCAAGTTCCGCCATTGCTTGCATCCTGCTTTAGACTTCTCTTTGGGGCCTGGGTATTGCCAGAGAGCTATATCCAACGCTGTGCTTCCTCGCGAGTTCACAGCATTGACGTCTGGACATGCAGCAAGGAGAAGCTCGACAATCTCCGTATTTCTTTGGTTGTAGTTCAGAACAGCGAAATGTAGTGGAGTCAGGCGTAAGTCACCTCGTCCCGCATTACTTGCTCCAAACTCCAATAGCAGCTTGACCATATTAGGGCGCCCACTGTTTACAGCCCAGGACAGTGCGCTTTTCTCATCACAGTCCAATGCATCCGGGTCAAGCCCTCTGCGAAGCCAAAGTCTTACCAGAACCTCGTGGCCCAATGCAATACTGTGGACCAGAGAGGTATGTTCGTCTCGCAGGTGGTCGATTGTCTTGAATACGTGCGGTCGGTGTTCATCGCTTTCCATTCGAAGTGCATCGCAGATTGGTCCCCAACTTGCGCGGTAATCCTTCAAAACTTCCAGGATCTCCCCGGCATTGTTTGTCCACGAATTCCGGTTCGCAAGAGCCCAGACCTTGTTGAATGGCACACCAAGGGTCAGAAGATATTCCATGATTTTGACTTCGGCGGCTTGGGCCAGAATCATGATTGGTCGCGGAGGTTCTGAGTTCGAGTTGGTTCGTGCACCGGCATTCACCGTCAAAACTTTTAGAATTTGTTCCGCATCTGCGGATGAGACGCAGCCAAATGGTATCTGCTCGGATAAATTTGATCCATACCAGACCAGGCGAATGATGTTGATAAACTTCTTGTAAGTCGTGAGCCAGACTGCCCGTAATCCCCGTTGGAGTCCGAGTCGCCCTGGCTTGCGACGGACTGAGGCGTACCCGAGAATCAACTGAGCCGCCATCCAATGTCCAAACTCTATCGACACGCCAATAGCAATTTGACTCTGAAGCGACGGGGAATCGAGAGATTTGTCGTCTTCAGTCAAGTATCCACGAAGCTCATCCAAATAGTCAAGGCCATCTCCCGCAAACTCTCGGGCTGTTGATGCCCTGCTGCGGAGATGTTCCAGACATAGGTCAGCTCCCATGAGCGGATCCTCCAGCTGGTCTAGCCCCACGTCCATTGCACTACCCTCCCCCTCCAACCTGTCTGCAACACCATCTCTCAAAGCATCTTTGATCAGTCTTTCCACGCCCCAACTTATGTGCTGCAGGGGCCATGGTGGGAAGTCGTAGGTGGATCGATCAAGGATCCTTCCAAATACCAAGAACGATGCAACTCGCTGCACAACATCCCTTTCAGATATCTCGTAGTCGGGCATAAGCACCTCGCGCGCATCGGGGGCTATTCTAAGCAGGGCATAGACTTTGTCACGTGGGTCGGTTGCTTGGCTCTCGCTGAACTTGTCCAACAGCGTGGCAAAGGAGCGCTCCCTACCCCACCAAGATTCATTTCGCTGGAAACCTGGCATGACATCCAGGATTGATTGAACATGTTTGTCAGGAGTATAGTTGATGAAAGCTGGGGCCATGGCGATGGTGCGGCCATTAGTGATCCGCCGCCCACACATGACAGTCGTTCGTCGAGCATGGGCAATCTCCTGAATAATCCACACCCTCCTGAACCACGGCCGCTGCAGCAAGTTGGAAAACGCCGACGTGTACCGCTCAAGAACCCTGTGACTGATACTGTCCCAGAACAATCGACGCCTCTGGGCTACTTCCTCCCGCCATGCGGTCTTGGAACGGTTCCAGATGTTTCCAGTACCGATAATTTGCTTGTTGATGAGATCGAGAAAGTCCATGGCGGTCTCCGATTCGGCGGAGTGGCGGCCTAGCCAGACGATAACTTCCTCGGCGGTTTGGTAAATGGTGCGCATTTGCCCAACTTGGTGACCGCGCTCCTTGTGGTTGTCCTGATCGATACAGATAGCATCAATCCAAAGAACCCTGTCGCAGTGCTCATAGCGAAGATCACGCAGCGCGCTGAAGAGATTTTCCGTCACACGGGCGCGGCAGCCATTGAGGATAATCTCGGCGTCTTTGACAGTTGCGCCCCACGTATATGACAATGCCGCATACGGTACGCCTTCGCACTCATTCAAGAAGGCCTCAAACAACTCGCATTCGATCGTATCGCTGTAGCCTTTGCATAGACGGACAAGACGTATTGAATCTCTCGACAAATCGATCCGCTTGTATTCATAATCAGGGAGAGACATGGCGAAAGTCTGTGGGCATGCGCGTTCTGGCTCAACACCACAATTCTTGCGACAGCTTGGTCAGAAGCATGGAGAGAAAAGAAGGATCTCGAGGACGACATCCCAGGGAGTTTTCCAATGGATTGGATGATACTAGATTACCCCGCATCACCGCTACGGATACCCAGAAGCAGTGAAAACTGCGCCATGATTGCACTGCCTTTCTGCCTCAATGGAGCTGCTCCATGAACCAATCGGTGAAAGTCCGGTGGGTTGACACGATGCGGCTCTGAAACCCACCAATATGAAGAAGAAAGACCTCGCCCACCAACAGCGAGTAAGCACACCTCCGTGTATGGTGTAGAGGAGGACTGCTCACTGCTGCATCAAAGGGAATCGCCGATAAGCGCCGAGATTGGTCGTGGTCTGCGAGAGTTGCGCTTGGTGCAATATCTCGGTTCTCAGACAGCCTGAGGTATTCGTTATGATTGCCATTGGGTGTGGCATTGTTCGTGTTCGGAGGTTATGGATTCCAGGTCGTTGGTACAGTACCATCTTCAGAATTGGGGGCCAATTCTTGCAGGGAAACCGAACCAACTAGCCCCTGTCAGTGGGGCTAGAGTAGGTGGGGCATGTTCTTTTGGTGAATGGCCAATCTTGGAAGGCCTTTTCATGACGCTCGTCGAGGAACTACCTTAGGTATAGCATGCTGGAATCGAGTTGAGCAGAGTACGTCTTTAAAGTAGAACAAATAATAACCGTTGACTGCAGTGTCATGTCGGCAGTGAACAAGTACTCTTTGTTCTCGCATCTGTCTTCTTATCAATTGATAAGATAAGAAAGCACAGACCAGCATCCTAGCCCACAGCATATTCTATGCACGCCATCCAAAAAAAGCCCCTTGGCAGTTTGACCAACCAGGGCCTGGACCTCAGCACCCTCGTCAAGTTTCACCCCAGGTCTTCCAAGCTGTCGACACCATTTTGCCGAGTAGAACAATCAGCACGATGTGACATCTCCAGTCTAGTGTAGTGCCAAACTTCATGCCAAATTGGTATCACCCTGATGAAAACAACCCTCTACGCCCCTTGTGAGAGTTGGATTGATTCTGCCCACATTAAGTGGATCTGCTGCTCTTCAGCTTCCAGAAAGTGCGAAAGCAAGCCGACTACCAGAATCTGAAGCATAATTCCACGCACTCGTCAATCTTGGCATAGCCGCATCCCAAGCACGGCGTTAATTAACGGTTAATTCAGAAGGATGCCGTCACCTCCCACCGGGTCTGAGTGTGGGGAAACAGGCGGTCCGGGTGACTGTGACCCGACGGGGCGGGCCGGAACCAAGACCTGGCGCAGAGCCCATATAGACGCATGAAACATACTATACCAAGGCCAAGTGTGCTTACTCTGAGTGATCGGTCGACTTTGTATCACCAATTACCAATTTTATTCATATTTCGAGATCTTCTTGACGACATTCTACACCTTCCCCGCCAAGAAGGCCGTATCGATGGTCATCGGTGGCGCCATCTCTTGACCTCCTGGGTCAGTGACCACGACGGTGACCGGCCGAGGCAACATGGCTTAATCTCGATAAACTCAGATCTGCGTTCAATAAACAGAGAAGTTATATTACTGGCACCACAACCCCCGAAACACCATCATCACCACTCCCATCCTCATTCCCTCTCTTTTATTCCATTCTTCGCATCCGGCCTGGTGCCTCTCACATTCATTGACTCACTCCTCAGCCCGACAGGACTCGGTTCACACATTCTCTCAAAATGCACTTGACCACCTCTACCTTCGCCCTAGTGGCATCCACTCTCCTCTCCGTAACCTCCGCCCACTCAGTCATGTGCAACGTCTTCGTCAACGGCGTCGACCAAGGCGACGGTCAAGGGAAATACATCCGATCACCCCCCAACACGGACCCCATCAAAGATCTAACCTCCCCCAACCTCGTCTGCAACGTCGCCGGCTCCAAGGCCGTGCCCGACTTCGTCAAAGCCGCCGCGGGGGACAAACTCACCTTTGAATGGCGCCGCGTCAAACGTGGCGACGACATCATCGACCCCTCCCACGCCGGGCCCATCATCACCTGGATCGCACCCTTTGTCTCCGGCAACCCCTCAGGTCCTGTCTGGAGCAAGATTGCCCAGGACGGATACGACGGGAAATGGGCGGTCGACCGGCTCATCGCCGCCAAGGGGAAAAACGAGTTTACTCTTCCTGTCGAACTCGCTCCGGGGCAGTACATTATTCGTCAAGAAATCATCGCGCACCACGAGAGTCACAAGACTTTTGACAAAGACCCGTCGCGGGGGGCCCAGTTCTACCCCTCGTGTGTTCAAGTTGAGGTTACGGGTTCCGGGACAAAAATCCCAGACCAGAACTTTGACTTCAACACTGGGTATACGTACTCTGATCCCGGTATCGCGTTCAATTTATACAATGGTTTCACGAGTTACCCCATCCCCGGGCCGGAAGTCTGGGATGCTGCTTCGGCGTCTTCGTCTGGTGGATCAACTGGAGGAGCTGGCGGCGGTGCTGCTGCTGGAAACGGCACGGTGGGAGCAGCAAGCAGTCCGTCAACACTTTCCACTAGGGTACGGGCAAGCAGGGAGACAGGTAGAGCGTAAGTGGAGTCTGTCCGATGGTGGAAAGGAATGGCTTCGGGAGTGGCGCCGGCACTGCTCCACTTTCTCCGGAGTAGGTACTTTGACGACATCCGGTGGACCGGTCGGGACCCTAGGGCGTGATCATTCCCGCTGAACGGCCGTCAACTCGACCTTCCACGCGTTCAAATAATCACTGTAGGCATACAAAACGAAAATAGACGCATTTAATTCCAATAAACATTCGTTCTTTCAGCTTGTTTAGCACATACCAGTAGCTTTGCACAGGTGTCAAGAGTTTATGTTTTTTTGGGTGTTTGTCGAAAAAGTCATGCCTTGATGATTTATTCCACTTCTTACGTCGCCAAACATTCATTCGAAAAGCGAAACTTGGTGCTGCTGGACATACACACACCCCCATCTTCTTAGATGGCAAAAGAAGGTGGGAAGAGGGAGTTCGTGCCCTCGATCTGCTTCGAATACTACCCGGTTGGCGTCTTTGTTTCGCGCAGTACACCCGCCACATACTAACTAGATATTCTTGCAATGTGTGTAGCTCGTTTACAAGAAGTCTGCCTCGAATGCCGAGACTTGAGGAAAGCGGCAAAAGGGAAAAAGAGCAAAAGGTTCGGCGAGAGGCCAAGTGTACTCCCAACCCGCTGGGCTAGTACGGAAATTTGACACTGGCATGATGACGTGCGCAGGAGTCGAACCCGCACCTTACCGGGTGTTGATATGATCAAATCAACTCCTCAGCCTAGTTTCCTGGGTGGCATGTTCTACCGTTAGACTAGCGAGCCATGACTGCAATGCCCTGTTGAATTTAATGGTCCATGATTAGGATTGTCATATCCGTCCAGCCCCCACTTCCAATCCTTCCAGGTTCCTTTCACCCCACCCACAAGTTCGATTTTCCGTGGGCATGATTATATCCAAGTCTCTAGGGCGGATCGCTTCGTTCTCGCAAGAAAGCTGTCTAAGCTTCGCGAGCTTCAATCTCGCTGGTTTACTTCAAGTGAGGGGATCTTGGTGTTAATCTCGAGACGTTTGAAAAGTTTGGTATGTGAGGTGGTATAACCACCACCTGCTTAGAAAGAGCCATGGTTAGCTAGGTACCTAACTGCATGTCACGGCATCCGTGATTAGATGCACAGAACAGAGTAGATAAGAACATAGATTAGATTAGATAGACAGAACCTTCCGGAATAGGAAGGTGGGTAAGAATTGGGAAGTGATCTCAGAAGACTGGCTTCGCAGCCACTCTTCTGAACCTTTCCCTCTTCATCTCACAATCCACTATATTCGAGTTAGGTATTGGCTTGACCTACTATAACCTTGCATTCGTGACACTGCAGTTGTGAAAAGTTTGATGGGATTTCTTGTTAGTACTCCTCCCTCGGACATGGATTTTGGGGAATTTTAACTTGACTGGGAGTATGGTCAGTGATTTCCTGATATGCGTGCCTTGTTGACAATATTTGTACACTTCTCAGGCTGCCACGAGATACTGGCTACCTTATCGCTTTGGGAAAAAATTAAGCTGCCCCTCCTTCTGTTCCAATTTTAAAAAGATTTTCAATATTCTTCGACGCCGACTTTCTTTTCGTGTGTTGCTGTTTTCTGGTGTTTCGCCCCCCCTCTCCCCCCTTCGTTGTTTTTCTGTCCCGTCTTCTCTTTCCTTTTTCCTTTTTAGACAGTTTGCTTTTCCTGGGCTCTTTTTTCATCTGAAAGCCATGTGTAAGTGATAACATGGGATCGAGGGTGAAAATGGAAGATTAGGCGTTGACATGCTCTCAGCATTGATCAGTGCAGCATCCGCGTTCGCTGGAACGGTTGCTGGCCGTGGGAAGAGCAAGCCGCTCGAATCCAAGAGAGGCAAACGCCGTTGCTCGGGCCGCCGCCGAGTTCCGTTCCAGTCTCGGCTCAGGCGGACGGGTCGAGCTGGCGTATTTTTGCGACAGCTCGGGCGGAAAGTCGTGGCTGATCGGCGGCATCCGAGCCCAGAGGTTCGGCGGCTGTGCCGTCGTTACAAAGCGGTTTGCTCCGGGCTCCCGCGACCACGACATGATTGTCGTGCATGCTTGGTAATTCTTTCTTCTCTTTTCTTGTTTGTTTTTTTCTTTTCCTCCATTCCCTTCCTCCATCTTCTCGCTACTCTTCCTCAATGTCCGAATTTCCCTCCCCGCTTGTTCAACTTTCGGGCGGTTCTTTGGGAGACGAGGACAGGTACAATTTCCACTTGGTCAATGACGGCGACTCCTTTACTGGGACAAGTTGATCGATGGTTAGTCTTTTGTGATTCAACCTCTTTCTTCCTCACAATCAGGGACCGTTCCGAGGTCAAAGTGGCGTTAGCAGCATCTCCTATTTTGATGTTCTCGAACCCTTGAGTGGCCGTAAGCTTTTTCAATGCTATCAGTTCCATCAGCTCTGGAGGGTTGCAATCGAATAGGATTGTTTGAATGCTAGACGTGCAAATTCTTTACGATATCTCGAGTCTATGTTGCCCCTATGCTCTTGATGATACGGGAAATATACATCTATCGTGTTTTATCCCGATAGCTTCACGTGACGCCAAGATGGGTTCTTCCAGCTTGCTGACGAACATCTTTCCATGTGTAGGGCAGTTGAACCAGCGATGAGCCAGCAGGTGACGGAAGGGATGGCGGTAGCCGAGGCCATAAGGCTAGCCGAACATGACTTGCGGCTCCTGGTAAAAGTCGGGTTGCCAGCAGTTGCCAATGTCACGGTAAGGATCTTCTCGGACTCTCTCCACGTGATCGAGATGATCGCTAGGACTGGTTGTGGCCCCACCATCGGCTAACCAATGAGCGTGCTGAGCTCCCAGTCTCGTTCTTTGTTTTTTGGCATCCGGGGTATGCAGGTAGACCTGCATTTAGCCTGGATACCTTCACACCTGGATTGAGATGATAAGTGGATCACTGCGGCCAAGTATCCAGAAATGAAGAGGGCAGTCAAAGCAGCGAGGGAAACGGCCACCGTGGAGTTGCACGAGTTGGCAGATAAGGCGGCGAACGAGGCAAGAGCAACGGGCATATCCTTTCGAAAAACGTTGATAAGCGCACATGACTGGAAAGGCGCCAGGTGTGAGGAGTTCAAGGATGACCCTGGTTTGTTTGGGGAACTTTCTGAGGTTATTCGCACCCAACTTGGTGGTTTGGACTGGCCACACTGTCCGTGAGAGATGCACCAGAGAGGCAGCGTGGGCAAAACTGGATGACTCGCTTCCACCACCACCGATTTACCTCCTTCCCTTCGAACCCGATGAAGAAGAATCTTCCGGTTGAAGTTTGATTTTTTTTCTTTTTTCCTGTCCACAACGAGGTTTGGGTAGTTGTGAGATTCGTCCAACTAAATGTTTGAGTGGGTAAGAGGGTCTCGGGTTAGGGTTGTCACATCTGTGACGGCGCTGAAAGCGTGTCTGGTGTTTGGACTGGTGATGGAGCCCTGGGGTGTGTGCGGGTTGGCCGGTTTTTGTCGTTACCATCTTTCGGTTGCTGGCATTGTAGTGAACCGGTGGAGGACTGCTTTGGGGATTATTGTGACGGACGAGGAAGATATATGTCAAAGTAAACAAATGTAGAGAGCTGGAAAGGGGTGTGTACTAGTCACGTGGACGGATGCAAATACAGCTCCAAGTCGAAGTTTATGCATGTTCTATTTTTTGACCATCTCCTAGTTCTGTGATGCACACCCTTGGACAACAGTGTGTAAACAACACAGGCGCATATATCTGCAGCGTGATTGCACTTGTGTCAGTGTAGGTATCCTCCAACATGGTTCCGTGACATCCTCAATGGATGAAGGCATGAATTGGCAGTCGTAGATGGTCAAAAATACACCCGTGTATACGTCTATCAAAAGGGGAAACTTACCATAGATGAGTCTAGTTCTTCTGTAGAAGCAGAGCACCTGAAACAGATAGAGCAGCGTGTACTGAGTAGGATGGTTTTCTGTACCTCCGAGGCCATAGAGAAACGCTGGAGATTACAGGTTGGAACTGACTCGACTATGGTTCTGACGAAACATGATATTTTAAGCAGGTTCATCTGCAGGTGATAGATTTGGAAAGAGCGGTGGGGCCGTGGTGCTTATGTACCAGAGTTTGGTTGTTTGATTTCAACAAACAGGTCTTATGGTCAGTTGGTCTAATTGGTAAGACATGCCAGCCATACCATGGATTGGCACTAACACTGCCGGTGTAAGATGCAGGTTCGAATCCTGCACTGGTCACGCGGATGTTTATATTCTTTCCCTAGAATCGTACTAGCCCAGCGGGTTGGGAGTACAGGCCTCTCGAGAGTTCTTACTTTTTGCCTCAGAAACGAATCTGAAAAGAATCGTGAGATTCTCTGTTTGTTTTTATTGACAATGTATACTTCATTGTATTTTTTTTCATCTCGGCATCTTCAAGAACACATGAGGCTCTTTTCTTCTTTATCCTCTGCATGGCAGTGGTTCTCGGTTTTAGCGAGGCAAATCTCAGGATTCCTACGACAGGAAAGAGCAGATATTTTCGTTGTCAAGAGAGCTTCTCTTCGCACCATTGCAAAGCCCTTCGCCCGCAATTCGTCCACCGAACACACCGATTACAGCTGCACCCACGTTTTTTTCACGATACCAGGAAAAATATCATACCAGTTACAATCCTTCAAATTCCCACAACAAACTGCATTGCTTTCCTCCTGCAAATCCACCTCTACACACGCAGTCGCGCAAAGCCTAAAGAAGCAGAAGATTGTCAAGAAAGAAACGTCAAAAGCTGGCAGAACGTCGACAAGGCTGGGCGAAGACGCTTTGAGGAAGCCGACGTCGGTGGCACACCCGCTGCCGCACAAAATCACCGTGAGAATCTTTTCAGACTCACACAATGTGACCGAGGCCACGCCTAAACGAGGGAGCCTCACAGCATTCAACTTCACGCCTGATCTCGAGCATGTCCTCGCCCTGTTGATTGAACAATCACATGCCCTGACAGGGCACTTTGTAGACCTGGAGGTTGAGCTGACCGTTGAGTGGATACCATCACACCTCGACAAAGACAAGCGATGGATGCCCGCAATGGGCGGTAGCCCTGTTGTCCTCGCAAAGCCACGGGCAGACCCCTTCATCACAAGTTCGCTATAACGGCATTACCGTCGGAGCTTTGTAAGTGAGTTTGAGCGTACCTTAAGCGATAGAAAGTATGCCACAGTACCGCAACGACTGATATCATCCTCAACATAAGCTGTGGTCAATGCAATGAGTTGTCTGCTAATCCCAGCCCTACATCTTGTCCAAGTCTGATGGTTTTACTCAACGGCCGCTTGGATCCTTTCAGATCACTAACGCCTGTCTGTGAAATCTCTAGGACAGTCGAGCCAGCCATGGATGCGCTGGTCACAGGAGGAATGGCCATAGCCGAGGCCTTCCCGTCCTTGAACCCGACTCTCACCACCGCAGATTCGCCGACCTCGCGACGGACCTCGACGATACCTTCGACAATGTCGAGCGGTCTAAGCGGGCGGAGGACGATCTCCGAGGGTTGCTATCAACGGCAAAGCCAGCACCAGCAAGGTGGTTCTGACTCTTTGAACGTCCTGGAAACAGTTGCTGGGATCCGACGACTCCTTTATTCCGTCCACTCTCCGACCTTTTCTATCGTCCCGACCACAATCAACCGGCAATCCCAGCGCCTTGTTGGGTCGCGCTCCAAACATGCTTAGAGGGAGAACTCACCCTAGCGTGGATTCCCTCTCACTGGGATAACAACGGGTAGAAGGGTCAAGGAACTTGCGCCAAAGCCGTGCAGCCGCAGCTGCCAAGGAGACAGCAACAGTGGAGTTCTATGAGCTGGCTGATACGGCAGCGAATGAGGCAAGAAAAACAGGCGCCTCGTATCGCAAGGTTTTGAACACCGCGCCTGGGAAAAGGCGACAACTGCAGATTTCACCGGCATTGTCATCTTCCAGATTCCCTGGACTGTGGGATCCTACATTCCTCCCCGCGCAGGCCAAGGCAGTTATCCCAGATGTACGTGTTCCCACATTTGTGCAGACCGACCTGTGAAACCGGCACCCGGCTAACACAGGCAGACCTGGGAGTTGGCAGAACAGCAGTAGCATTGGAAAATGGTTGGACAAGAACAGGGAATAACTGGGGTTTATCCGTCGTCTCTCTTAGTTCTAGCCTACATTGCTAAGATACTGCTCGAAGCAACTGCTTAGATAGCAGGTAGGCTTTAGGAATTTCGGTCCCCCATTTTAAGGCAGTGATTAACGCTGGCTCAAACAAGGACTAGGTTTTAGCTTTTACCTAGCTATCTGTTTTCTCGAGTTTCTGATCTCTGCCGTTGACAAGCTAGGATTAGGATAGCCACGGTCGAACTCAAAAGGGATCAAAGATCACCTGCAGTCCCAATTTCCCTATACCCAGAGGGAGTCATAACCCTGCCCTTTCTCTATTTCTCCACTGATTCCATAGAGACTAAATGAACGAGTCTTGGGCATTCCCAAGATGACACCTCGATTGTATAATCGCGACAATACGAGTGATAAGATCACATGAAGCTACCACAAAACAATAAGGAAGGAGCCGGTCTATATGCCAAAATTTTGACCACCGATTCTCAACACAGCAATTGCTTGGCCCGATGGTCTAGATGGTAAGACAGGAATGGGCGCCCGGCAAGATTTGGGTTCAACTTCCATAACGGTCATCCGGTTGTTGATCATTCGTACTATTAGCCCAGCGGGTTGGGAGTACCCCCGGCCTCTCGCCAACCTTTTTGTTTGCTTTTATTTCTGAACCCTTTTTCTCTCTGCCGTTTCGCAATGGAAGAGGTCCATTGCATTTTTTGAGCGGAGATTGAGGGTGTGATGTTCTCACAAACCACGCACAAGTTCAGCACGAAAAGCTTCATGCAACATCTTTTATGTACAGAGGATGGTCACCTATATCTACAGTATCCATCACATGCCACCCCCTCCCATATCACAAGATGAGCCTTCCACCACAATCAAGGCAGCATGGCGTTCAAGTACACCGACAAGACTAAGCACTCAGCCTTGTAAGGGTGAGGTCGTCAATGTAAATGGTATTGGTGCCGCCACTCCCCACATTACCTCCCGTTTGTATCGTCAACTGCACCCAGGATCCAGTTGCCACGAAAGTGATTGACCGCGTGCGCCACACCCCCGCGGCGGTATTCGACAGCTGGGCCTCCGTAAAAGGGGTTGAAAATATATCTGCACCGTATATGTACTGGTACAGCGAAGTTGTCGCGGCGGAGTTGGTATGCCAAAACCAGAACTTATACTCGTATGTCTGGTCAGGAATCACTTTGGCGGTTTTCTGTATGCTGATGGAGCCGCCGTTCTTGTTGTTGTAAAAGGCCCGGAGACTGTAACGTCCCGACCTCGAAAATTCGTCGGTGACGGAGGTCTCCACAACCGCGAGGCCGGCGCCGCTGACGGCCCAGTCGTTCATGTTTCCAGACTCGAACCCCCCGCTGCCTTGGAGCACATCCACGCCGACCACCGGAGTAGGGGCGGGAACTTGCCCGACGGTGTAGGTGTTGGTGACACAGTTGGAGTCGGACTGGCAGAGGAGTGAGGCTGCTGGTTGGTTGAGGCAGGCAAAAACTGCACTGGCGGTAGCGCTTGCTGCGGTTGCAGCGGGGACTTGTGGGATCGGGGAAGTCGGGAAACAGGCGACAGCAGCCGGAGACGCAGTGAAACCATACGCAGTCATCCGGGCCCGACAGCTTGCAACCATTGTGGCGAGACTTCGTGAGTTAAAGGAGGATGTAAGTCTTTGGCAACCTGCAGGCAGTTTCGCGAAACATAATTCAGGAGTTCCGTTGTAGGTTGGAATGGGAGGGCAACTGGTGATCGTGGTGAGATTCGGACCTTGGCTTGTCGTCGATGTAGGGGTCGTCGTAGTCGACGACGGCAGGCTGCTAGTATTGAGAGTGCTGGAGCTCTCGGTGGTTGTCGACTCGGCTTCAGGTATGGTTGACGTCGACTCGGGAGCTGCCTCCGTCGAGCTTTCGACGAGGGGTTCTGATGTGGATGTGGCGTCGGGAGTGGCGGATGAAGTAGCAGTCTCTTCCTCAGGCTCAAAGGTGCTGGTTGCAGATGCTGATTCCTCACTATTGGATGTGGCAGACGTCGAGCTTTCTACCTCAGACGTTGTGGTGGTGTAAGGGATTGGTTCGACGGTGCTCGATTCCAATTCCAAAGTTGAGCTGACTGGCTCTGGCGTGCTGGTGCTGTCTGGCTCGACCGTGCTGGATGTCTGGATTCCAGGTTCAGCAGTGCTGGTTGCAATCTCAGAGGTCGATGTGGCGGAGGCGGCGGCTTTGGCGTATAGGTTCAGCCTGTCCGGGCCGCCGCACCACTGTGTACTGGCACCCACACAGAGTATCCCGCAATCCTTCTCGGGAGCGGCCTCGCCAAGAAGATCGTCACCGCAGTAGCATTCCCGAGAGTACTCGAGCCCAAAGTAAGAATAGTCCTTGCATCTCTCAGCACATTTCTCCAGGGTCATGTCATCGGTACGCCAGTCGACAGCCTTGAGCGAGCGATCGTCAACCTTGTCGGTCCAGCATGACACGTAGTGGAAGTCACCGATAGTCTCGAGATTGCTGCCAGTACCGGATCCAGGAGTCTCGGGTGGAATGTGATAGACGTTCAAGCGGTTGGGCCCTCCGCACTTTTGAGACGCATCGCCAGAGCATGCCATATCGCATTCTCCTTCGGCCTGCTTGATGCTGGCTGCATCGAGGGTCGTGCCACAGAAGCACTCTGATCCGTACTCAACTCCGAACCAAGTGTATCCGCCCACGCTGCAGGTGGCAGCACACTTCTCCAGTGTCATGTCGGACTCGGTGACTGTCTTTCCGGCTAGCACACGCTGGGCAACGTTGTCGGAGTAGCATCCCTTGTACTCAAAACCGGAGATGGATGATGTCGGCGGATCCTCGCACTCTGCCTCGAGTTCGTAGACGTTCAATCGCATGCCGCCGCCGCAGTTCTCGTTGGGATCGCCAGAGCACGCCATGTTGCAATCGGATGCAGGGGCAGGGTTAGTCGGACGGTTGTTGCCGCAATAGCATTCGGAAGACCACTGCGTACCGAAAAAGTCGTAGCCAGCACAGTTGATCGCACACTTGGCCGCCGTCATGTCGTGGGTGCTGATAATCCTGCTAGGCAGAATCCGACTGCCTTCGTCGACGAAGCAGCCCAGGGCTGCATACGTGAGATCGTCATCGGTATCGGCTCGGGACAAAAGGGGCCTGCTGGGATAACCAGAGACTGTTGAGACGCAAAGTGCGAGCAGCGGTAAGAGCCGCAGGGTGGCAGACGTCGAAGCCATCCTGAAAAAGAACGTTGCTGAGGGTGAGACTGAAAAGAGTGGCAGTCACCGACTCAAGTTGGCTGTATATAATGGTTTCTGGAAAAAAGGGTGAGGGGTGGAAGGAGTGCTCCGTGGTGGAACCGGAAGGGCTCCATACTTGAAGTCTTTTGAGAGTCTCGAACAGTCTGCTATTCTTGACCTGAACCCCCGGACGCATATTCGTACCAAGCAAAGGGAAGGGATGTGGCCATTATTCTTGATCTGGCTGCCAAGATGTCGATAGTGCAAAAGTTGGGCGTGTAGCGACCGTTAGTGCGAGGAGCTGAAAGCTGAGCTGCAACGGCACGCCCTGACCCCGGGCGGTCGAACGTTCGAGCCGCCTGTGGATGAGTCTGAGTTGACAGGCCCACCCATGCACAATGCATGTGCCATCCCTGCGTTCAATGTTTGTTGATCTGGATGTGCACTCCGCCGGTCAACATCACCAATTTTCTCCCCTTCAACCCCAGTCCGTCATTCGACTTGCCGAATCCCGCCAGATAATTTTCGCGGTGAGAGGATATCAGTGCATCTCGCAACCGGCATCGCTTGCAAATACCACCGCCCCATCAGCATCGTCTATGTGCGATCAGCGGCCGTAAGCATCGAAGGAAAGAAAGTTAGCCGGCAGTGACCCTGACACTTTCTCCTTTTTCTGGTGAGTGACTGGCTCACGGCGGAAAAGGTGACAAACATACAGTGCTGTGTGTACTTTGTAAGTGGTCCACCTGTCCAACCGTTCGACCACAACCGCCGGGTTTCAGTCCCCGACTGAGATTCTGGGCAACTTGGGAAGCAAGTGTCGCTCTGAACCGGAGATAATAAGCCGTACTTCGAGCAGAATGAGCCCCTTCCAACTCACTCAACCACCTGAGATTGTCATATAATGTGAAAGACCGATCTCGTGTACTGAAAATCATCCATGGCCTCTCCGTGCATGAGCCCATAGATGAAAGCCGCCCCAACGTATGCAAAGCGGTCTTCGCCAGCCGGTCGCAGCACGTATAACGCTCTCCCACCAAACAGAACTGCAACAATGTCTCCAGGTAGACAGTCTTTGGTCGCCAAGCAGAGCCGTCCTGTGCATGTAAAGTACATCGATCTGTATCTTGTCTTCGCGTTCAGGTGTATGTAGGCAGCAAAGTGTTCATCCTCCTCCGACTGCGCAAGAACCATGTTTTCAGCTCTGTTCCACCCCACGGATAACGAGAGTGAGAAGGCTCGAAGGGCCCTAGCAGCCATTGTATGGTGTTGTCCGCCAGCAACGGGCCAGTGTGACTGAGCAACAATGGTGGAGCACAGAACAGCTTCAGCAGCCTCTCTGTCCATTAACCCTAATCTCTCAATAACCGTCTGCATGACAGCTTGGAAGTTGCAAAATTCCTTATAGAATTCCCAACAGTCCCCAAAAGAGCCCAAGTCGTCCTTGATTGTGCCAACTCTAATACCTTCCAGCTTGAGTGTTTCCGTACTGTCAGTCTCTCCCGGAACCCTACAAATAGAGCTTCCTTTGGAAGCTTGCACTCCTAACTCAAAGATAAGCAGTGAAGCGGTTTTTCTTCCGGTCCAGCCAGGAACCCAGGACGGTAAATCCAATCCCGAATCGACTTTGTAGGGCACGTCAGCATTGAGGAGAATATCCAGTTTTTCTGTCTTGTTGATGATTCGAGAGGCGGTTTGTATGAGGACTTCCCGGGCTGGTTGACTGTAGTCTACTTCGATGCCAAGCAAATCACTATCATCGGCTATCCCGAGTAGTGCAAAGACCTTGTCGCCAGGGTAGGTGCAGAAGCAGTCCTGGAAGCTGGATAGCAGATGAAACAATCGAAGATCGACACCTTCTGACCACCGCGCCATGCGAGTTGAACGAAGTTGGACTGCCAAGTACCCGTCGCTCGAAGGTCGTAGAACCGGAACCGGAAGCAGATTTACTAATATTAGCTTTTCGTATGATGGAAGCGCAAGCCAGGGCAACACTCGCGAGCCCCATAGCATTACAGTTAATTCGTGAATAATGTTTTCTTGCACCATCCACAGCCGTCGGGTCCATTCACCACGCGACATATCTTCCACACGGCAATATGCTGGGCTACTGGGGTCAACACGGTAGCGGAGATGGTGTGGAACAGGTTCTGTATCGTCACGGTCCTCCACTTCAGGTGTGCCGTAAAACGGCTCGAAGTGGTGATGTATCTTCAGCAACAACTCAATAGCTTCATCATCCCCCGGCTCCGCAGGTCCAACGTAGGTGATGACACCGTTGGCTTGGCTGTATATCTTCCCCATCATGGCAACTTGGCTGCTGCGCTCATTGACGTCGTCCTGGTCAATGCATATCTGGTCGATCCAAAATCGCTTTGGGTAAATTTCGACCGAATCTGCCAAGTCTCCAAGCGCAGTCTTGAGGTTGATTGTCAATGGCACGAATCCGAGGCAGTTGTTTATGTTCGTCGACAACTTCGAGTTCAAAGGGCTTTTCGTTGCTTCCCCATGCGTAGGAGAGCGCTGTCAACCCGAGCTCGCCGATGGCCCCATGCGTTATTTTGCAACGCATTCCACCGTCGTCGGTGCGCTCGAGGTCAAGCACGCGGATGGTTGAGAGCCCGACAAGAGGTGAATACTGGTAGTTTTCCATGATTCGGGTTAGGCGAAGTGTATGCTCAGCGCGAATAGAAGTACGAGGTTGTGGTGTGGTCACACGGTGGTATCGGTCTACCCAAGAGAGGGATCAATGCTGCAAATGGATCCAACACTTTGGTGTTCAATGTCGAAAATTCCTTCAGGAAACTGAGAGAAAACTGAGAGAGACGGTGGATGGCTGGAAAGTGGAAACCTAAATGCCAAGCGCTGCCTAGCCAGTTGCACTCGCCACTGGATGGCAGTCACCGGTTCCACAAGTGCAGCAAGAGTGACCTAAGTACACATCGCGCTGTCAGCAAAAAGGGGCAAGGAGCCGTTAAAGCGTTAACATTGGCACAGGGGCCCCCACACCGCTCTCGCAACGCGTATCACGCCATCTGCCCACCATCACGTTTCGTGGGTCACCAAAGTTCGAACCCTCGGGAGGTTCGTTCAAGTCCCGAAAAGAGTGCAGGATCTCGTCAACTCATTGTACGGAAAACGAATATCCTGCGTCTGTATTTTCTCAGTCTGCTCTGTTAATCCAATGCCGTGCATGTGTACGACCAACCCTGCTTCTATTGCCTTGTTGTGCCATCCAAATCGACTCTATGGACAGCTTATGAGAATGATACCAAGACACGACAGACCTCGAGGTACCGACAAAGCTATCGGTCATTTGTTCCTCAACTGCGTGGAAGACAGCTACAAGTACAAGAGCGTTGTTCCCCCAAGCCCAAAATAGCTGATATTTCTCATCGACGTATCGGCAGGTGCTGTCGTAGTGGAACTCGATGGAAGGAATTGGATTATGTGCAAAGGCGAGTTGATGATCCTGGACTACGTGGGAATGGATGAAGTGTTGTTTGGAGCAGAAATGACGCTCTCAATAGTCATGGTATTTGAAGACGAAGCGCGGGTTGTAGTTGCGGTATCGTCAGACGTAAAGGTTGGGGCAGCGATGCCAGTTCAGTTCAGATATGATTGCCACACACCATTGGATTTCTCGTCGTGCATGTTTGGGCAACTTGAATACCATGAGTGGCGAACGCAAGAATGGGCGGATTGAGAGGCTCACACGGTGGTAAGGATGGTGGTTGGAGGATATGTATCGTGATCACAAGGAAAGTAGACGTAATGATCCTTATGCTGGCTGGAGTGGATGAGGTACTATTGGTAGTTTGATGCAGTTCAAGTTGACTGCTGTTTTCTACCGCTGCAGCTACAGTGAGTGTGTGGAAGCAACTGTGCGAAAACGATGGTAATTGGCAGTCTTTTCATTGTTAGTCGTTTATCGCCAAGGACCTTTTGTGTTTGAGAATAATTTAATGCATTGCCAGAAGAAGGGTGGGGAGCAGGTGTAAACCTCTGGCGAAGCCCTTAAGGTGCCATCAACATGGTGGTACTACTACAGGGCCATCATCAGCAGCGACGAGACTTCAAAAAGTCTTGAAAGGGTCGGATGAAAATATACTTCGGAGTTTGTCCACATACCATGCTGTGCTAACTGTGACTACCCGAGAGGCTTTGAGCAAGTTGATGTTCGGACGATGTCAACGTAACCTCCATGGAGAGGATAAAGATGTGATCCATCTCTGCTAACATGTCCCGATGATTTGATGCCCGCCCAGCTTCATGCATTATTGAACTCCTGGACTGAAGATGCAGGAACGTCGATTTCCGGATACCATGTGAGAGACACGCGGAATGCAAGGAATGATTCCAAAAAAAAAAAAAAAAAACTATTAACCTAAATATCGATGTAGATAGGATAGTCAGGCAAAGGTTTTCAACCAGCAACAACAGGGAGTAGGGCGGCAACGTCTTTCCACAGCGCAAGGCGAGTTTCCGGTTAATTCGTCACCCGAGAGTTTAGGCAAAACAAAGTTGGGGTGCAAAGACGACTACGAAAGGCGTGTTATCATGGGATGCATTCCACATCTTGTGCAAAAAGTCACAAAACCTGCACGTGCCTGGACCCAAACTCACCTGATGGAGGGGGAGGTGGCCAGTTCCAGTGCTGTTGCGCTCAAAAAACGTCTCACAGTTTCTCAGTACTGTGTGGAAGATTAATTCCAATGTTTTGTCATCTCCAGGGGCCTGAACATTCTTGCGAATATGAATCTCTTAATGTAGTGATCTTGCAACTGGAACCACAACGTCTTTCGCATTTGACCGCGCACACTGTAACACAGTCCCCGTCATTCCAACAACCCGAGTGTGATTGTTCACACAGATCCAACCGACTCTCCAACTTTCTGCGGGGACCAACCAACTGCTCTTCGTTTTCAATCTCTACAGCTTTCTGCGTACCCATAGCCTTGAGGAGCCACCCCAGTCGTGTATTAAATTCTTGTGGCAAATCATGTCTCTTTCCCTGTCCAATTTTATTAACCCGAAGCTTGAATACCTTGGTATCAAACTCAAACCTTTGACTCTCCCTCATAGCAACGATCAATATCTTTCTACTAGAGCGCATTCTTTCCACAAGCTGGACTATCGTCGCTATCCTGGGCAACTCCATCTTAAGAGCCTCCCTCCCTCATTCATCCGTCGCTGGCAGCCTCGATAGGCCGCGCCCATCACCATGTACATGAGGCTCACGGAATCTCCTGAGCCGATAGATGCCCAGATGAGCGAACAGAGCTGTGACGGCCCCTGCAGTCCTTGGTCTGCAGCCGTCATCTTCCACCTGTCAGGCGTGGGTCACATGACCTACCATTCATTCACTTTGCCCACCGTCCAGTTGTAGTATTTAGTCTAGCTTGCAGGACCACACCTCTTGGTTCCTGCAACCTACTTTTGTAATACAAAGGTCTACCCAACAGTGCCCCCGTGCCGTACCAGGTGCCCTGCCGTGACAAGAGCGAGCAAACACCGCGTGTCGGCCGAACCGCGTTGGCAGACAGCTCAATGGAGTCAATGACGTCCATTCCCGGGCTGAGCAACGCGGCTCTAGAGCCCCTATGTGTCCCGCAAAGAAAAAGCGACGATGTGGCAGCACCACGCGTACCTCACTTTAGAGCCAGGGAACGTTGTAACGAAAGCCTTAAAGTGGCTGTCACCCATATCCTCAGAGCCCGACGTGTTTAAAGAATACCCCAGATTGGCGAAAGCACTGCAGCAATTGAAAGGGTACAAAGGAAGAGACCAGGTAAGAACCCAGTTGCGCAGCGATTTTTCTTACCTGGCAAGGGGGGCATACATCTGATAAAGCTCTCGGCCAGGTATTCCTCATCGACGATGCTCCATCCATGGAACCCCACAGACATAACATTGCCAAGACCGTAAGAGTTCTTGCTCGCATTCTAAGTTGGGCAAAGTCGACCCGGACAAGACCTTTGAACTCGGTTGGGTTTGTGCCAACACTGGATTTGTCCATAAAGACGCGAAGCCCCTTGAACACGTAGTCAAGAGCCACACGTTCTATGATTATCCATGCGATTTTGTTACTGGCCTGGAAGCCGTGACGCATCAGGCCCTTCGAAGCAACAGTCCAGTGAGCATTTATGTGCTGACCAATGGCCGTTGGAACTGTCGCATTCCTCCAACTGCGGACGGGGTGGATATCGCCTCAAAAGATATCAACAGTGTGGAAATACTGATCAAGAATATCCTTGTCGACAATCGAAGCCTAGGGAGATTGAGCAACCACGTCGGAATCAAGTTTATTGGATTCTATGAGCCGAATAACATCGAGGACGAGGCTGGAAGGAAACGACTGGAGTACCTGGATGACTCCCTTGAGTCGACCTTTGCACATTTGGACCCTGGTATTGTCAAAAGAGACATCATTGATACCGTGGACTGGGATGGTGATGTATGCAAGATGTTACTCGGCGGGGTATTTTCCGATGAAGATTAGGAGGCGCTACCTACCGTCCACATTCTTGTTTTCAGACTGGATCTTGGTTGGGTCGTTGGACTCTCAGGCGTTGAGTTTTGATAGCTTTTTGGCTTCATGACAGGGTTTCTTGCTTTGGCTTTTTTTTTGTTTTACGACAACCAAGAACCTGGCATCTTGCTTGACTTGTTGAATTAGCATTGGGCCCAATCTCTTGCCATGTTGCTCTCGGCAAAAAATGTCTCTTTGCTGCAAGTGTAGTCATGCAGTGGTCAACCTCAGATGGCGAGACTGGCAGCCTCAATAGAGATATTAACCCTCAACAGAAATGCAAACCACCCATTTCGCTCTTCGTTGTCGATCGACGAGCCAATCGGTTACCTACCATGGCTTTCCCTCTTTCTTCGGCTCATACCGAGACACTGACCCATTTGCCGTGGTTGAAGTCGCGTGGAAGGTGTGGGCGCGACGTAACCCCGCAAAATATCCTGCAAGATTGTGACGGCAGCCCATTCTCCCGATAGGCTGAGCTCCCACTCCTTTAATAATGTCAATCTATCTAGATTGTTCCCCGTGGCAACATATGACCTTGTCTATACTCGGTTCATTCAACCGACCAAGATGCAGACCTTTCTAAATTTGGTTGGTGGAAAGGGTGGCAAGGCAGTTATCCCACCACAGAGCCTTCGAATCGCCTGGCGTGTTCAAGTAGTCATATGAAAAGGGGTCTCAGGTCTCCTCTAAAATCCATGAGGCCCTTCCTACTCCCTGGAAAGACCGTCTTCCTACAGATACCGAAGCGATATCGAGAAATCGATTTCGAGCCTCGTCGCCATGCTGTGGTCCACTCTCATCTTTGCCGCGCTCGCCGAGGCCCAAAGCTTGCAAGGCCTGAACCACTTGCGCTTCGGATGCTCCCAGATCACCGTCGAGCGTCTTGATCCTCTCGTCAACCCGGGCGAGTTCCCTACGCCTCATATGCATCAGGTCGTGGGAGGAAATGCCTTCAACGCGTCGATGCCGTACAACACCGACATTTCCAAGATCGCCACTTGCACCACTTGCGGTCCTGCCGACGACTTCTCCAACTACTGGACAGCCAACGTTTACTTCCGCGCCAGGAATGGAAGCTACAAGCGCGTGCCGCAGGTCCCCAACCGATTCTTGTTCAATGATCGGTTTACTACCCAGATCTCGGGTGGCATCGTGGTGTACTACATTGCTCCAAGAAAAGGGACCGTCACTGCCTTCAAACCGGTAAGCACCCTGTCACGGCTGGTCAAGGATGTTGTTGACTAACAAGCTACTGATCAGGGCTTCCGCATGTTCGTCGGCGACGTGATGAATCGCAAGCCAAAGTACAAGTCCCAGAGCTGCTTCCGATGCTACAACGCTCCCAACTTTGGCGGTGACGACATGGCTCCCTGCTCGGACACCCGTCTCGACTTCGAGGGCTTCCCACCCCAGCCTTGCCTGGGCGGTATCCGCTCCAACGTCCTCTACCCCACGTACGTCCCATTCCTGCCCACAATTTTCCCGTCCTCTTATTGTAGTACGCACTGACAAGAGAAACCAAATTAGCTGCTGGGACGGCAAGAACCTCGACTCACCCAACCACAAAGACCACGTCGCCTACCCAACTTCGGGTCCCTCCAACTTCCTGGCGACAGGAAACTGCCCGGCCTCGCATCCCGTCAAGATCCCGCAGTTGATGCTCGAGATCGTCTGGGACACAACCAAGTTTAATAATAAGGCGGAGTGGCCTGCCGATGGTTCCCAGCCGTTTGTCCTCAGCACGGGTGACAAGACGGGCTATGGCCAGCACGGCGATTACGTCTTTGGCTGGAAGGATGATGCCCTGCAGCGGGCTATGGATGCCAACGGGTGCTTCAGCGCTACCTGCGGCAACCAGAAGAGCCAGGATATTGCCACCGCGAACAAGTGCGCAATTAAAAAGACGGTCAGGGAGGATGTGGATGGGTGTAAGTTCTTCTCGCTTGATGTGCGCGGGTTGCTTGCTGACGATGTATGCAGGGTTTGACAAGTTGCCTGGTATGCCGATGGAATAAGGGGTTATGTGGCTCAGAACTCGGATTCATGTCGTGCGCGGATCTTGTTGCTGTGGCTGTATTCTTCAACCTTGACCTTCGGTCTTGAACAGTATCGGATTCGCAATCATTCTGTCAAAGCTATGATCCCACCAGCTTACCCTAGGCAAGCTGAACAAGCTTGGTCCTCAAAGTGTACATGATTGCCGGCCCGGTAACCCTGAAAGGATATTCGTAAACCCAGATGTCAGCAGGCTTCGTGACGAATGCAGTAGATTTTCCTCATCAGAACTTTGTAAATGAGCGTGCTACGTTACCAGCTGCTCCACGGATCTTGAACAGGGGAATCTCGACAGACAAAGACTCCACAGAGCAAACACCAAACAGCCAATCCGAGATACTCGCTCTTCCAGAACAGGCAGGTGGTCCGTGCAATCACGAAGAACTTTTGCACCGAAGCAGTCACAATAAGCTCATCTCAATCGATCCTTCGCTCTTTTTCGTGCAGAGACGTTGCATCGTGAGCATGACAAAAATGCACTGTAATTTCCTCGAAAGTCTGACGTTGGCCTGGCGCTACTCCGATTTCTGCTGCCTGGAGCCAGGATCCACTTTATTGCCCCGCATTTCCAACCTTCCTTGGACTTCATGCAACTTTCAGGGGTTGCAAGGACAAAGACCGAGATTCGATCCTCTGGGAGCTGGGTATCAACATCGAAAACACGCACCGCACAGCTCATCACCATCCCTAGCGATCGCCACCCAATCTTACCCAACATGGTCACGTTGCCGATTGCTGTCAGGAACCTGCATCCCGAATGTGACCCCGAGCTCATCTTACCCAGTGGGCTGATGATTTACGCAGCACCCGTAAAGCTGACGCGATGAAGAGAAAACCGACCATGTAGTCAGACATCATCATTTGCCATCGAGCGATGGTATTTGATGCCAGCGTGCCCACGATAACTTCCCTCGCCAACGCTTTTCCTCCACGCATCACTGCCGACGTACTTCCGACGCGATAGAATTAGGATAAAATGGTCAAGCTTCAGTGCGTAGTAGCGGCTCTCGCGGTTGTCTGCGTCGCGGGTGTTTCAGCGTCTCCTACGATAACGCAGCCTGGCAACACCGCCGCGAACGGTGAAGAGAATGTCGCAAAACGCCAAGTCTCGACTTCATTCTGGTACGCCAACATTGACCACGTCAGTGGAGATGTGCGCGGGTTTGCCCCTGACCTCGACGGCGACTATGTCTACGAAGTCTACAAGCCTGTGACTCCTGGCAACGGAGCGAGCATCCAGGCGGCCATCAATGCGGGTACAAACGGAGCCCAGCGCAATGGCAAATGGTTTGCCTCGCAACCAAGGGTGGTGTACATTCCACCCGGAGAGTACATCATTGACAAGACCATTGACATGAACACGGACACCGTCCTGATGGGGGATGCTACGAACGTGAGTATTCCAGGAAACCATGTTCGCAGGGCTATTGCTAACTGTATGAACCTATTTAGCCCCCTGTGCTGAAAGCCGCCGCCGGCTTTCAAGGCAAGCAAGTACTCATCAATGGTCAAGACCCCGCGACAGGCATTTCAGGCGAGCTCTCGTTTGCGGTGGCCTTGAAGAATCTGGTTCTCGACACTACCAATATCGCCGGCAACGAGGATTTCACCGCTCTCTACTGGGGCGTGGCTCAAGCTGCGCAACTCCAGAATGTCAAGATCAGAATGTCTTCCTCGGCCAATGGCGTTGGACATACTGGTATCAGGCTGGGGCGTGGTTCTACATTGGGCGTCTCTGATGTTCGGATTGAACGCGGACAGGTACGTGTTTTCTCGTCTTGTGCAAACCACATCGGCTGACATGCCTCAGAACGGTATCTGGCATAACGGCCACCAACAAGCCGTCTATAAGAGTATCTACTTCTATCAGAACACCGTGGGCATGTTGATCGATGCCGGTAGTACCATCAGCATCGTCAATCCCACGTTTGACACAGTCGGCACCGGCGTCCTCAACACAGGCGGCTACCCTTGGATTGGCCTCATCGACGCCAAGTCCATTAACTCTGGTGTCACCCTCAAGACCACCACGTGGCCCAACTACCTCGTGGAGAACCTCGACAAAGACACCCTGACGTCCAACACGATTGAAGGTCCCGGTGACTTTGTCCTCGGCCCCCGCAGCCACGTCAACCAATTCTCTTGGGCCAACACTGTCAACCGGAACCCCACCTACGGCCCCGAGGACACTTCGAACGCCCGCCCAGCCGCCGTCGCCCCAAACAACGGGAAATACCTCTATCTCCCTGCGCCCAACTACGCCGACAAACGGGCCTCCGACTTCTTGAACGTCAAGGACCAAGCGCAAAACGGCGGCCGCAAGATCTACGGCGATAACACCCGCGATGAATCTGCCAACCTCAATGCCATCCTTCTCCTCGCCGCCTCCCAGGGCAAGATTGCCTACTTTCCCTTTGGCAAATACCGCGTTGACTCCACGCTCTTCATCCCGCCCGGATCTAGACTTGTCGGAGAAGCCTGGGCCACCATCGTCGGCTTCGGGTCCTTCTTCAAGGACTCATCCAACCCTAAGCCCATCATCAAAGTAGGCAACCCAGGAGACGTCGGTGTAGCCCACATCTCCGACATGCGCTTCACCATCGGCGACGTTCTCCCTGGGGCCATCATCATGCAGTTCAACATGGCCGGCTCCAACCCCGGCGACGTGGCCATCTGGAACTGTCTGTCCACCGTGGGTGGCACCCGCGGCGCTCAGCCTTTGGTCAGCACTTGCACAGACTCTGCCAATCAGTGCCGCGCCGCGTTTTTGGGGTTGCACTTTGCCCCCACCTCGTCCGTTTATCTCGAAAACCACTGGAACTGGGTCGCCGACCACATCTCCGAGGGCTCGAACAATGGACAGGAAACCTTTACCGGAGGAAGCGACTTTGCCGCGGGCCGTGGCGTCTTGGTGGAATCTACAAAAGGAACATGGCTCCACGCCCTCGGGTCAGAGCACTGGTGGCTGTACCAGCTCAACTTCCGCAAGGCGGAGAACATCATGGTCTCCATGCTTCAAAGCGAGACGAACTACGACCAGGGCGCCAACAATCAGATGACACTCCCCGCTCCGTGGACATTGGAAACGACGAAATGGGGAGACCCCTCCTTCTCGTGGTGCGGGGCGGGAGATAAAAGGTGCAGAATGGGCCCGTCGAACTATTTTGACGGGGGAGCGAACCTTTACACGTATGCCTCCGCCAGCTGGGCATTCTTCTCTGGCCCAAATTATCAGGGGTGTGGAGACAGTTATTGCCAGAGGCACATGCATGTGGTCAAAGAGACACCAAGGAATCTGCAAGCGTTTGGGCTGTGTAGTAGGGCTGCGTACGCTACCTTGCTGCTGGCGAACGGGACGGAAGTGGTGACGAACAATGGGTTCACGGGGAGCTGGCCTGATAATGGGGGTGATGTGGGGAGGTATACCTCTTAGACTTTGGATGTTGAACCTTATTTCTCGCAGTCAACCAGTTGTGCTGCCCATATCTGGTATGTATGGATGATTGGACATAATATACTTTGGAAACCTACGCCACACAGTACAAAATGTATACGATCTTAAACATTAATAGTCGCAGTCTGGCACTTTCGACTTTTGATAGGGGCATTGTAATGATGATGAGATTCTAAGGATGATATATGTTGGCGTGTCATTGCTATCCAGGTTTGTGAAAAGCCAAAAAAGGGTCTGGCAGTACGTCGATTCTCAGCAAGCCCGTCGGGTTCATCATCAGGGACCGCCGGTCTCGTGTACTGACGCGGTCCCAATTCATCAGCAGCAACAGTAACTAACACTCACCAGTGCATATAGTGAATGCCGCCCCAAGGCTTCACTCGTTCTCTATAGCTTTCCAGCTGGCCATAATCCTCAATGACTGATCACCATCCAGAATAAAATAGCTACCGTAGGTAGCCAAGGCCGTCATTGATCCCGGCACTTTTTAACGGCATCAACAGCCTGCGCGGGCACCGATGTTCACATTTGGTGAAAGCCACGGATGACAGGAACATACAGTAATGGAGTCGTCGTGATGATCGGGTATCTGTGGTATCTGTGGTGTTTCTGAATTCTGACATGATGACTACTGGCGGTGTTGGCGATGTAGTGATGATGATGATGCTGGCTCCATTGTTTGAGAATGATGTCTTCAGTGGCTGTGGTCTTGGTGACGGTGATGTTTTCAGAGGCAAGGCTGTATTGGTGCCTAACGCAAGTGCAGCATTACTTTCAGATTTATGCTACTGCGGGAGAGGAGGCAGGTCGGTTGTTCTTTACAGTCTATTGGGTCGCTATAAATGATTCCACACCATAGTCTCGATTTGCCACATACGAGGGGACCAAGATCCATAGGGTGTCGAATATAACAAGCCCGCCTTCCTGCTGACCAAGATATCTCTTGTCATTACAATTTCCGAAGAGGAGCCCGACTGGATGCGATACAATATCCAGCAGAAACGCAGAAAGATAGAAAGAAATCAAAAGAAAATCGAAGCTAGAAATATCGACGGTATCAGGCCCATCAGGAATGATCGTGTTATACTCCAGTCGAGGCTTGGGCCAGCATTTCCTAAGCGTCCATCGAAGAGACTGGAACTGCCACTCGTCAAGATTCCAGCGCTGGCGTTGCATATCCTCCACATTAATTTGCTCAAAAGCCACTCTGTATTTCCGAATGTTCTCAAGGTTGCTCCTGATGCTGCGGATACGTCACTCATAGCTTGCCCATGGGACTGCAGCTGTGGCTCCGGCAACTAAGGCTCCCGCGCTGGAGAGAGCAAGTGCGGCGGTATACTTCGCCGGTACTAGAATTGCGGATGCGGAGAATGTAGCGGTGCTGTTTGCACATTGTTAGCGTTGTTCAGACTCACTCGAGAGTTGTTTGGTGAGTGATGGGGAATAAGTGAGAGGGAGGAAGAAGTCATAGGCGTTGATGAAAGATGGCGTACCGTGGCTCCGTGGCATGGGAGTCGGTGGGCTGTGGAGAAGGTGCAAAAAGACGAGGAAGAAAACTATCGTACCATCCAATGGCTACTGGTGAAAGCGAGGGCCTCGACTGTGCAATGTTCTGCAGGACGTGGATGATAATGTCTTGCATCAGGAATAAGTCCCTGATGGCGGCGTCGGCACAAACTTTGAGGTCCATGGCCCGCCTGTTGCTTGGCACGGGAGGGGGACTGTCTGTAATGATGGCAGTCAGTTCTAGGTACATCACAACGTGGGGTGTAAGTGCCAGCTATGAGAGGGGTTGAAGCAAAGGAATATCTCAACATACCCCGACTTGTTGCCACAGAAGAAGTGGAAGTAGGTTCTTCAACAACAACCTCGTTGAGATGCTCGAAGTACTCGCCCAGCCAGTAAACGGCTGATTGCCTGGTCACTTCGAATTTTCGCCAAATCAACTTTCCTTCTGGTGGCGTTATGTTGTCCCCAGCGCCCAGTGGGGTTCGGTTGCCGCCAGGAAAGAAAGAAGATGCCAGCATCGCCGTGGCTTCATTGGTGGGACGTCGGGAGTCAACGACCGCCCAGTCGCCGCCCTCTTGGTTCTCTGCTGGTTCTCGATCCATATTTCGATAGGAAAGTTTGGTGAGATCAATCCAGGGAAATCCTATAAGGGGGGGCCAGGGAGACTGGCAGTTCTATGAGAATCGAAATCCGGTAACTATAGGAACAACAACTATCCTTGATTGCAACACAACAACACTAGGAACTAACTATAATTACATCAGAAACAGCTGAATCGGATGCTTCTACGG
>MU864494.1:0-61029 GCA_033296905.1 Podospora australis
TGAGACGCGTGCCACAACCTTCGATTATCCTGTCATATTCACCGTTGGCGTACTGCCTTGCAGTCTGTATCCACTTTTGGTGCAGGTTGTAACATCATGCCATGACACTGCCCCTATGAATAATTGGGTTATTTAAGAGCTTCGCGCTGGCTTCACGGACCTGTGCTTGCGCCGCGACGTGTGACCTCTACTATGGTTTTAAGGGTTCACTGCAGCAGTACTTCCAACACAGGAATATAAGGAGCCAGCCTTGGAATTTACGGAAGAGATCCTTTGGACCATAGTCAACTTCCGAGTGGAGGGAAGGGCAAGATGCGGTTGTCTGGGGACTGAGTGAATTATATGATTACCAAAGCACATATATTTAAAGTGCTCCCGTTGAAGGCTTAAAATACCAGTTATCAAGCTCGAAGCTTGTAGGATTACACCCTGTCATAAGGGTGTGTGTACCTTCAACTGTACGCTCAGTTGAGCAGGGACCGGTTTGAAAGAGGCAATCTAGCCTTTCGGACATCAGTTCGATCTCGAGGGCACTCAAAGAGAGACTCCTACCTGCCTAAGAGTGGTCTCGGCCCTATAGATTGGTTTGATGCCACAAGTATCATGTCTGCCACGTGCGACAGATTCCGACCATCTCACGAAAGGTTTCCTTAACTTAGAGATCAATCCGTACGCAACATTTGTGAGTGGCAACATTTAGACATGGTGGTCTCGGCTGAAACCCTTGTCGCGCTTCCAAGAAGCTGTTGAGTGCAATCCTCCTCCTCATGCTCGCCACCTTCATACACACCACAAACACAAGCACACGAAGAAGCCAGGAGGTGACTGTCAAGCTACAAGAAACTACAGTGCCGACAAGAACCTTTTTATTATGCAAGACTACCAAATCTAATCGTGCCTGTGGGTATCATCAGAGCAAAACCTCCTTATTCAGGACTTGGACGGCCCAAACGTGGCCGCCCACGCATCATACGTTGGCGACAGCATGAGCTGCTGCATGTGGCGCCTCCTGATGCCGACGTTTCCTCCATCAAAGATTGGCAACACAACAGCGGTGTTGAGCAGCTCGGCAAAGGGCTGATTCAGGTCATACGCGGTGCTGCAGAAAACATTAGCGATGATCATTCAAACAGAGGCAGAAAACAACTCACATTCCAACAGCATTGATGGCATCAGTGCAGACCTTGACGGCGGCCTCGCTGCAATACACCTTGGCCGCAAGAGCCAGCTCACGCCGGGCATTGTAATCGCCAGGACCATTCTCCATGGCGTGGGCTGCCTTCCACGTCAACGCTCGAGATGCTTCTGTCTGCATCTTGATGCCAGACAAGAGGTCGGCAAAAGCCTGACGCTCAAGCAGAGGCACGGCGCCGTTGCGAGAATCCTTCTTGGCAAAAGCAATTGCCGCGTCAAAGGCGGCACGCATCAGACCCACGCCCATGGCACCCACGAGGACGGCACTCGCGTCAAACGACCCAAAAGCCACCTGTGCGCCCTGACCGGGGGGGCAGAGCACATTCTTTGCCGGGACGCGGACGTTGGTGTACTTGACATGGGGTCCCGACACCGAGGTGTGACCCGGTGTAGAGATGTGACGCAGCACTTTGAAAGCATCTGCACCGTTGCGGTCCAGGTCGGCACGGGTGACCAGGATGATCATGACGCGATCTTTGGGGTCCGCATCGGGGGCAATACTATCCGACGTTTCGGTAACATCGCGACAGACGACACATGCCAGATCGCACCCCTTAAAGTCCCAGCCGGCCGAGTTGGTTGCCCACATCTTCTCGCCGTTGATGACCCATTCGTCTCCCTCACGACGAGCGGTGGTCTGGAACCCCGGTGCCCCCTTCTCCAGGGCGTTGGCGACACCTCCTGGTTCGCTAAACACCAAAGAGGCAAGAGGTGCGCCTTCACCGCTGAGGAACGGAGCGAGGAACTCGGCATGCTCTGGCTTGCCAGCAATATTCAGCGGCGTCAAGCCGAGTCCGGTGGCGAAAATGGTGAGGGCTGCAGATGGCTCGACGGCATAACATTCCTCCACCATGATGGCAGCTTCGACAAGAGACCCGCCGGACCCTCCGTGGGCGGGCGAGATCTGGCCCTTGAGAAGGCCGCCCTTGACAGCCACAGCGTAGGTAGGCTGGGTCGCCTGAAACCGCTCGTGGCAGCTGTCGTGCTTGAGATACTCAGCTTTGGCGGGTTTAAGCACATGCTGGGCAAACCCGGCAGCAGCGGCACGAGTGCCAGCCTCCGAGGGACCGAGGTGAAAGTCAACAGGCATTTTGACGAGCGTGTGATTGAATGGCGAGACAATGAGGAAAAGAAACGCCAAGTGTGAGCTGAAGCGAGAGAGTGTGCGTATGTGTGTGTGAGCTGCAGGTGAATCTGCGGGTGAATGTCCGGATGAGCGAGTTTAAAGTTGGCGAGATACTGCAGCTTGCCGAATAGATAGATGTACCGTAGAGGGGGTAGAAAAGGAAAAACAAAAAAAGAAAACTGGTTGACCGCTTCGACTCGGCCGGTAGCGGATAAAGCGGATAACCTTCTGCAACCTTCTGCAGACTGTCAGCGCAGCAACACGAGCGGATTGGTTGTTTGAAGACTTGACGATGCAGGATGCTGCAGAATATTGTTGCAGAAGGGTGGGGGTTGTTTGCCTGCACAATTTGTTTGTTGGAACTTTGAATGGAATGGTGTGTGGTAGTACTGATGATACATGTACCCAGATCCAGTCTATCAGACTGCAGAACGTGCTGTCAAGATAGATAAAAAAGAGTCTAACAATCTAGTGAGACATGGCTTCACGAATTACTGGAATTATTCCAACGACGTGCATGAATAGTTGCGCCAGATTCGGCTTGGATCTGTCGCTCCATGATCTCGTGTATCTCTCGCATCTTTTGTCTTTTGCAATCTTCAGCAAGCATCAATCTTCAAGCTAGACCTGAATCACTCTAGCATCACGAATTCTACTCCGGATGAAGATTCCGGGGGTTCGACCCCTGGGCCGCCATTTCTCAGCACCCCCTGTTTCCCATCAGGTCATTGGCCAATTCCATGATGGAGATTGTCGACGTGCAGATAGCCAACTTTGAATTTCTGTTCTCCTGTGGCACAGTCAGTCCCGAATCCCCGGCCCCTGCAAAATGTCACATTCGCTCTGCAGGATCGAATCTGCTCATTGTTCTTTTCTCTCCGAATCAGCCACTGAAGAGCCCCTTTCTTTGGGTTTTCTTTCCGGCAACCGTTGCCCGTGATGAAAGTATTCAACAAGAAAAGCGACTGGGAGCCGCATGCTGCATTGGTAAGGAGTCGGAACGATGCTGACATGTCGATCACCTCCTTGGCGGCCGAGATGCATGGAGCTAAATCCTTCATGTTTTCTTTTTTTCTCTTGTGTCTCAATTATTCTCTGGCGCTATTTCGCCATTCTTCAGATCTCTTCAAAAAAGAACCGTCTAGCTCCCCGCAAGCGGCGTGCTTTCCAAGAATTCAGAGCGTCCTCAGCCAGATTTTGACAGCTCCCCGATGGGCCCTAACCTGTCACAGTGAATGCCTGATAAGCCAGAACGTCGAGCGCAAGCCTCTCGTCGGGACTAGGAGCTTTCATGTCATCTCATTTGCTGAACGGTGCGGGCCATATCATGATGGCAGGGGAAGACGATCAATGTCAAGGTTCTCCATGAAACGAATGAGACTTTCTTTTTTTCCAAGTCCAACCCCCCAGTGCCCCCATGATATTAACCCTTTCCTATTGCAGATCTTGTGGCCAAATTCCTTGCGAGAGATGCATGCTATTGCATGATTTGAACAAGGAATAGACAGCAGACCCGCCCAGGAAAAAAGATGAAGCTCGTGTAAGAGATGGGACAGAAGAGAGGAAAGCCCAGCGCAACTAATCGAGTGCCTGCTCGCAAGAACGCACTGAAAAAAAAGAGGGGCATCAAATCAAGAGACGCCGTTTGCTGGTGACGTGCAGCCGCCGCCATGTTAATACTAAAACGATGCCCAGGCCTCCTTTTCCCTTGAAAAACTCCATTCCTGTCTCAGCACGGGCAGTTCACACTTCGACCACGGTCATTCACACTCTCTACCCGCATCTCTCCACACTCCTTTTGTTTTGATGAACACACCAGCGGCTAGTTCAGTTCTTGTTGCTGTCTTTTTTTGTCCCACATCCTGACACTGACAGCCTGCCTCCATCACCATGGCCGGCGGCAGCGCAGATGCGGCGGAAGACGTCACCTCCCCTTACGTGCCAGGTCAATCCCGCAGTGAGAACCTGATTGCAATTGTCACCTGCATGACGGTTTTTTCTACCCTGATTCTCGCACTCCGTCTCTGGACCAGGTCCAGAATCCAAGGCATTGCATGGGGTGCCGATGATTGGACTATTTTTGTATCATGGCTTTTCAGCGTGGCTTTCACTGTCAATGTTTGCACACGTTAGTATTTCCGGGTGGAAGTGGTTCGTGAAGAGCACAGCAACTGACAGAATCAACAAAACAGAAACGAGATTCGGTCTGGGCAAACACGTTGCGGACCTTCCGCCAACAACAAACTTCTCGGCAGCTTTGGAGCTCTTTTACTACGGGGAGGCAACATACTACATCACGGTCAGCCTGACCAAAATGTCCATCCTGTTCCTCTACCTCAGAATCATCCCACATCGCGTTTACAAAATCATCAACTGGAGCATGATGGTCTTTGTCGGCTTGACGGCGTTTACTTGCGTGGTTGCCGGTATCTTCCAATGCAATCCCATCCGGAGGGCATGGCATCCCGAGATTGACGGTACCTGCTTCAACCAGGTGGCTCTGTATCTGGCCAACGCCGGGCTCAACATCGGCCAGGATCTGATCATCTATGTTCTTCCCGTCAAAACGCTCTGGCAACTTCAGCTCCCCAGGAAGCAGCGCATCGCCCTCATTCTTGTCTTTGTTGTGGGTGCCTTTGTCTGCATCACGGGTATCCTCCGCCTCGAATCCCTCACCATGGCCTCTGTCTCCAAGGATCCTACGTGGGACAACTATCCCGCTGCGATCTGGTCTTCGATCGAGTCCAATGTGGGTATTGTCTGCGCGTCCCTTGCTCACCTAAAACCATTGGTTGCCCGCTATGCCCCTGCGCTCTTGAGCATCCAGAGGACCACCAGGCTCCCGGATGAACGGTCAGGGCCGACCGGAGACGGAAAGAGTCAACTCAACTCGGGCCTAACCAGCGGCGGGCGATCGGCACCCCTGAGTAGGAACAAGCCATTTGGAATCCTGACCGAGATGGAGCTCGAAGATAACGACGAAGCCGCCATTGTCCGAGCGGCGGCCCACAACAAGATTGGAAGTGACAGTTATTCCAGTGACAACAGCGATGTTTACCCTTCACCACAGAGGGACCAGGCACGGGATGTCAACCGGCAACCTTCCGGAATCCACAAGACAACGCGGGTTACCATCTCATATGGAGACCGTGACCGCGAGGGGTCCTAGAACAAGGGTCTCTGAACACCGCCCGCCCTGGACCAGGGGGTAGGGATGAGCAACGGGTGGAGACATTGGCTTACAGTGTTGTATTTTCCTTCACTCTTTTGGGATTTCTTTTCAACTCATACACACGCGTAACTTGGCGAGCTTGGCCGCACATAGTTTCCTGTCTTGGCTTCACATTCCCTTGTTTCTGTTTGTATCACAGGAAAAGTTTTGCCCATTACCAATCATGACACCTTATCTTGACACTGTCTCGCTTGCTATTCCCTCCTGGTCCTCATTATTCCCGATTCATCACCAAATCACCGGCCCAAGTCCGGTCATTCAACTCCGTATCCATTCTTGGATAGTCACGCAAAGACCTGAACTTTGGAATCACATTTTTCCCAATGCACGTCTTGGGCACAGGCGGGGACAACTGTGAAAAGCCTCTCATCTTTACTGTACCTGTCATCCTGTGGAAGGAAAGGTGAATTACTGCATCTTGATTGCTTAAGTACATGTATTACACCTGTTGCACGATTTCTTCCCCGGCAAGATCGACCGAACCCACTTGCAGTTGTGTATCTCATGCCCAGGCCCCATATCTTTCCCCCTTGCTCTGTGGTAGCGACGTTTCACCCGGCGAAATCCTCCCACTGGCAGGGAAGGGGGTTTGGAATCCAAGAATTCCCTCATGTTCGGACAATAGACAGCGGTGAGCACACCTCGGTCGGAGCAGCTGCTCGGGGGCCTGGGATTCATGACCCCTTTCAGCTTGGTTTTCTTTCTCAACACATTGGGGACGTGGTTGGCAGTTGGAACCGGTTGGAACTTGGAACCGTCATCTTGTCAGAGTTTTCAAGTCGGCGACTGGGGCTTACCCCCCCTACCTACCTATCTTACCACCTCTGATACCAGCCCAGTGCGTTGGTAAATACCGGCTCGTTGGACCGGTACCGGATCCCAACGACCGTTAGTGGCGTTATCTAGAACAGACTGAGCATAGCTTCACCCACTCACCCGATGTTCTTGGGACTCGGCGTGTCCCATGACTGTTCCATGCTGCGGGCTTGAGGCGGTAGGGGTGATAGGGCAGAAAGGTTTGCCCATGTAGGGCTTTTACGTTGACTTGCCGTTCAGGGGAACTGAGATTCCATCAATGTTCTAGAAAATGTATTTAAACCGTTGTTCTCTTCGCTCTTTGGGAGGTTCCTGGCTTGCCAGAATGTCATCTTCAGCTTCTTCGGTGGACAGAATAATTTAACGATGGACTCATCTTCTGCGCCCAACAATTTGTTCCTTCTGGCACGTCTGGGTTTGCCGTTGCTAAGAGGTGACCTGGAGCCAATCAGCTTGATCAGATCGGCATGTACACTGGTAAGCCTCGTCTACACTCCCATCATCACGCTTCAACCCCTTGCTCACGTCCCCTCCATGACTCTTCAGTCGTCCTAACGTCGCTTTCAAATAGCTCGCCGTGTATATCTTCTGCTTGTTCACATACCGATATCTCTTCCACCCTCTCTCTGCTTTCCCCGGCCCCAGGCTTGCTCGGTTCAGCAATGTAAGTACCTATTCCATTAGATCTTGTGCAGTGACATCCTGCTGATACCATCATCCAAACAGGCTTTGTGGTTCTGGACTCTCCTCGAAGGCCGAGCCCCTTGGGTCAACCACGATTGGCACAAAAAGTACGGCCCAGTCGTCCGGATCGGCGTCAACCATCTGAGCTTTTCCACTCACGCTGCCCAAAAGACCATCTACGGGTTCGGGACCAAGGAAGTCCCATCATTCACAAAAGACCCCGAGTTCTCGACTCCCGAGGTTGATGGCACAGTCAACATCATTGTCGAGATCGACAAGAAGGAACATGCTCGCATGAGACGCATGCTCAGTCATGCGTTCACCAACACCAACCTGTACACACACCAAAAGGTCATCACGGAGCGTACGGACGAGATGCTCGACAGCATGTGCGGCATTCAGTATGAAGATGGCAAGAAGGGCGTCAACTTTGTCAAGTGGTCCTATTATGTCACGTACGATATCATGGGCGAGATGTGTTTCGGGGATACATGGCACACCCAGACCGCAAAACAGCCCCAGGGCAAGTTTCACTGGGCCGATGTCATCACCGCCACGACTAATGTCAATGACATGTTGAGGGCGATCTGCGTCATCCCCGGTCTGTTCAGCTTGGTGGCCTGGTACATGCCAAAGAGTCTTCAGGACACCATCGTGCGACATGCCGAGTATGCACACGAATACACTCAAGCGTATGTTCCCCCAAAAAATAGGTAGTGGTCATCATCTGAAGTCATATAAACTAACCCAGCTCATTGCAGACGCTTGGCCGCGGATACAGAACGGAAGGACTTTCTGTACCAAATGCTACACGACAAGAGTGTGCCTCGTCCGGCCGATAGCGAGATTGCCTCGCACTTTCAAGCCCTTATGCTAGCCGGGAGCATCACCACTGCAAGCTTTCTTCCTGGAGCCATGTACTACCTGTGCCGAGATGCAAAGAGGCGTGCCCGTCTCATCGACGAAATTCGCGGCCGGTTCTCCACAGCTGATGAGATCAACGGTCGAGCACTGGTCGAGGACTGCCCATATCTGAACGCGGTCTGCGATGAAACACTCCGGATCTACCCACCTGCCGGAGCGGCTCATTTGACCAGAATTGTCCCGGACGGCGGGTGCGAGATTGCTGGCCACTGGGTTCCCAGAGGTACTCGCGTCTCGGTCCATCCCTGGTCGGTATTACGGGATGAAGCCAATTTCCATGCCCCAGACCAGTTTATTCCCGAGCGTTGGCTTTCGGATGAACCCGAGGGTCAACGCGGGGATAGACTCGAGACAAGTCTCCCCTTCTCCTCGGGACCCAGGGGATGCCTCGGCAAGAATCTGGCCTACCTCGAAATGCGCATGATTTTGGCAAAGTTCTTTTGGCGGTATGACATTGATTGGTTCGACGAGACGATCGACTGGGAGCGCGATAGCATGGGGTACACGGTTTGGAAGAAACCTGATCTTCGCATCCTGCTGAAACAGAGGCAAGACTTGTGAGGAAGAGATAGTTTGCTTTTGTTCTTATTTTCTTTTGTCTTGGTTTGGACTAGATTTTGCCGACTTGCGTCATGTTTTTTAAAAAAAAAAATGGGTTGGGATAGATTTATAGATTTTTACTTTCTATCTGATGGTGCTGACAATTGCGTTGCTGTCTGCAATTTTCCTCTTCACCTTTTAATCACAGTTTGCTCTCTCTGCAACACGGTCCATCCATGCCACCCGTCCACCATCCCTCCCACCCATCAGGCATTCGTGCACCCAACACGTGTCGAGCTGACAACAATGTCGTCGTACCAAAAGGTGTTGGTATCGCCGCCGTACGACTCCCAGCCAAAGTAAATGGCCGTGACTCTGGGCTTGATGGAGCTTCTCTGCCACTGCGCAGCGTTGCTGTTGGCGACGCCGGGCTTGCTGGTCAGACCCGCAATGGCCTTGCCGTTGAGCCAAGTCTCGATGCTACCGTCGGTACCGAGAAGATACTCGAAACACTGCCAGCTGTTGGTGGGAAGAGCAGCCGAGGTAGCAACGCCCTGCGGGGAGAGGTCCGGGAGGGTTGCATCGTCGGATTCGCGGTTGTACATCAAAATCTTATTCTGACCCCCGATGCGAAGATGCTTTTTGTTTCCCTGAGCCGAGTCGGGCATGGTGATGAAGGTGACATGGGAGTCGGTCAAAGCTTTTTGCGCTTTGCTGCGAGTTGAAGATGTGTCAGTTTTTCTGTTATCTCTCATCAAAACCGGACAAAGTCAAAACTTACATGTAGGCCCTGACGTAGACGTTGCCGGTCGGAACCTTGGTGGTCCCAAAGAAGATGTGGCCGCAATAACCACCGCCACCATTCACCCGGATCGAGTTCTTACCGCTATAAGCGGTCGAGGTGTCGAGGGAGACGCTGCCACCCTGACTGCAGTCGGGAGCATACGTTGGCCATGCCGACTTGTCCCATCCATTCTCGAACCCCTCGGTGACTTGGCCGAGAGAGAATGGGAGCAATCCCAACAGGAGAAGTGCGGCATTGGCAAACATTGTGACGGCGGCTGGTCGTTTCTTCGTTGGTAGGTCACAGTTCCAAGATGCACCCGTTGACAGAGTGCAGCCAAGCTCCCTTAAAGAAAGCTTGGGGCGGAAGGGAGATCTACGATCGAAGCTATATCAGGCTAAATACTAGGGGACATATAAATGAAGACTGGAGAACTGTGGGCATTGATCAATTCCGCTCTGTTTCCGATTCGTGCAATCCACGCGACACTGACCATTACGGCCGAAGGAGGCGACACTTCCGTGTCTCGTTGTTCTTCCTGCCGTCACGGACATGGAGATAGATTGTTCGGAGGTTGCCGGTCATTTCCCATCAAGGAGACTATAGACGTTTTGTATGAATTTATGTGGAGGAAGATGCCGATTTGCCGTCTATCGCAAGTTGCGTACATGCATTCAAGCTGGGCTAAGGATAGCATCAGGCCACTGAGTACCTCCAGGCTCAAGGTAGTAGAATGTGGTCAGGTTTAGAGAACTCACCACAGCTAGTCCAACCAGTGTCAATGCCTTGAGCTGCATGTGAGATGAGACATAGGTAGACAAGACACATGCACTGGGCCAACATCTTAGACAAATCAACGTAGACCAACATCGTCATCTTCCTTTCTTCACACCTCGAGAAACTTGGACGTACGTATGAGAACCCGTCGTCTGCCATCAACTATCGCAAGCTTCCTTCTTTCTGTGGCCCGAATCATTTGCCAAGAGCGCGGTGTTCCTCTTCAATGATGTACCGTTGTGACTGACTTATCGACGCCAGTTCATTTGAACGGCTCTCCTCACGGTCTTGCATACACCCGAACTGTTCCCCGAGGTTTCTCTCGCGCCGGATCTCCGCGAGTATCTAAACTTCCATGATTTGTGTCGGACAACTTCTCAGTGGTGCTTTTGTGAAGGTCTCACCCAGGATTGCGCAAGATGTCGATATGCTTTAGGTTCCATTGCAGCGACATCGTTGGTCAATGACTCAGTGAAGCCAAGAAATCTTCGCAGCAGGCAGCAACGCGCTTTCAGCAAGTGGCGCGGCTTGGCAATGGCATCAAGCAGTCTGAGACTTCACGTCGTCAAGGCAAGAAATCACCAAACACATGAGAAGTCATCATTCACGCGATCGCTCAAGCAATGGCAAACACAGCTCCCAAAATTGCAGAGCCAGAGCGCTTCGACGCGCCAAGCCTTGTGGACGCGAAAGCAAAAATACTTGCCGAATTAATAGGGGAAAGCAAGCACTTTATCGTGTACACTGGCGCGGGAATTTCAACAACCGCGGGTATGTCCATTCTTTCTGCCCAGCTCTCGCCAGGACGCGCTGTTAACCTCGTGGCGATTCCAAGGCATTCCTGACTTTCGCGGCCCCGAGGGTGTTTGGACGCTGAGAGCACAAAAGCGACAGGGCACGTCCAAAGCCGTCAGTACTCTCCAGGCCGTGCCGACCCCGACACACATGGCTCTGGTTGAGCTTCAGAATCGTGGCTTGCTCAAATACATCGTCAGTCAAAACTGTGATGGACTGCACCGCAAGAGCGGGATTCTACCTGATAAAATCTCCGAAGTTCATGGCAACAGCAATCGCGAATATTGTAAGGACTGCGGGCAAGAGTATATGCGAGGTAGGTCACAGGTTCCTTGAGGATAAATGATGCCGATCCAACGTTGACATTGTTGTTCCCTGGTAGACTTCCGCGCTGTCGCTACCTACGAAAAGACTGTCCATGACCACCGCACCGGCCGCACGTGTGCCCTCTGCGGCGGAATTCTCTTGGACACCATTATCAACTTTGGCGAGCAGCTGTTTGAGGTGCCTCTGAAGCGTGCCAGGCAAAACGCCAAGAAAGCCGACCTTTGCCTCGTGCTTGGTTCTTCGTGCACCATCCCGCCCGCGAGCGGGATCCCCGAAACGGTGGGCAAGAGCCGAAAGGGAAAGCTGGCCATCTGCAATCTTCAAAGTACCCCCTTGGACGATATTTCCGAGTCGGACCTCCGTGTCTTTGCCCGTACAGATGACTTGATGTCACGCATCATGGCCCATCTGGATATTCCAATCCCAGAATTCATTTTGCGCAGGAGACTCATAGTGAAAGTGACGGCTGGCGACAAGGACAGACACCAGCTGCTTGTTCGGGGCGTGGACGTGGACGACACTCCGGCGACTTTTCTGAATTCTGTCAAGTTGGAAGGGAATAGGCGCGTGGCAAGGAGCGAGCCCTTCACTGTTCCGTTTAGGAGCGATACTGAGGGTCTCGAAAACGGAACCGAGTTGAAGTTGGAGCTGGAGTTCATGGGGCATTATGGGGAACCAAACCTTGAGATCGTCCACGAGTACACCGAGGGCAAAGAAGAGCAGGCATATGACTTTGCCTACAATCCGGCAACTGGGGAGTGGAAATCGACGAAGCAAGATTAAATCTTGTTGTTTTAATGGGTCACTTCTCGGACAGCTCTGAGCTCGGGTGGCTTCCTCACGGATATCTTCGAGGACCAAAATGCAAATATTATTCAGGTACTAATCGAAATGAACACATGAGGTGGTGTGACAGAGTTGGGGTTACGATCTCAACAATTACAAAAACAGAAAATATATCTACAATGGGAGAGTATAACGATTCATGTCTCTCTGGCAGTGTGGCACCCCGATGACCATGGCATTGGCGAGGGATGACTGGACTCCGAGACAGACGAGATCTTATGCAGAGTAACAGCAGGACCAGCACGTCGCGTTAGCAGGATTCCCACATCCGGCCTCGTCATACTTTGCCTTCTTGGGATATGGGCATAAGATACGGTCGTGCACAGCCCCATCTTGAGCTGTCACCTTGACAGGACTCTGCTCGGGGACTGTACCGTTCTCTACCCAGGCACGGAGTTGATCGAATAGACTCTCTGGCTGCCCACTCGATCTGCCAGCGCAGTGTCCCAGTCCTGGCACCTCAAAATGGCGGTAAAAGTCGTGGATGTCGGGTGTGAGGCGTGCGACGTCGTTGTAGTATTGTTCTGTTCCCTTGGGAGTGATAAGATCGTCCCACTATAAGTACTCGCATTAGCTCATCCGACACTAAAGGGGTACCGAGAGAGACTCTTCCAACTTACAAGACCATGAAAGCTGATCATCTTGCCACCAGCATCACGGAACCTCGACAGGTCAGCTTCGTCTGTGTCAAACGCCGCACCATAGATCTGGCGACTGAAAAACTCAACGTCGTCAAATTCGGCATGCGTCATATTCGTCACTTCAAAGTCAGGATTCCCACGAGCGTGAAAGACAGCAAACCATGGAAAGATCAGCGGATTGGCTAGCCCGACGCATGTCCCGTTGTTGGAGCAGCTCGTGGCCGCTAGAGCCGGGGAAGCATTGCCGCCAGGGGAAATGCTCCCGTCGCTGCTGATTTCCGAACCTGGGGTGAGACCATACCAGTGCCGTGTTCCATTGGCCAGCCTCAGGCCATTCCATGTCTCGTTGGCGACAGTCGCAGCCGTATTGCTGATGGTGATGGTACGGTTGTTCGCCTGGCGGCAGTTTGGAACAGGGGTACCCACCAGCGCAAATGGATCAAAGTGTTCAAGGCAAGTCTCGGTGTCGACCGAGATAATCCCATCGACGAGGCCGTCGAGGCCGTCACAAGCTGCGATTGCCGCGGCGGAAATAGCATCAATCTCGCACCCATAAGGATAGGACTTGAGGTTATTCATGACCTGTTGCGACCAGTAGAGCGCGCTGCCGAGCTTGGTCATGTACATGGCGGGGGCGCCGATGGAGACTCCGTCAAAGAGTGTGGGATACCTCTGTGCTACCGCAAGACCCTGACGACCTCCTTGCGAGCAACCGTTCCAATATGAGAACTTCGGGCCTCGCCCATAAAATCTCCTGATCAAGTCTTTTCCGATCAAGGCACCTTCTCCAAGTGAGCGATAGCCAAAGTCCTGCACCGCGTGCATGTTGACATTTCCGGGACTGGTCAAGACGGAGCTCATGTCCATCGTCGCCTCGGTCGGCAGCCCCGCATCGGTGGTGATGGAAGCGAAGCCCTCGGCAATACCGCCCTCCATGAGCGTGTATGAGATCGGGTGCCGACCTGCCACCCAGCCCCCGCCGCCGACCATTTGGAAACGGCCGTTCCATGCCGAGTTGTCAACGGGAAGCCATGCTTCTACTGTGATGTTGTTGGTCTGCCCGGGGTGGAAATAAGATGCGGTGACGTTGCAGAACGTGGCATTTTGGATTTGTATGCCCGGCTGAGCGAATTGAAAGGGAACATTTGCTGTATAATTGCTCACGAGAGTCGCCTCGACGGAAAGAAATTCGAGGCCAAAGAGAGAAAGCCCGCCAAAGGTTGATGAGATGCAAGACCCCAGAAGGGATGAGACGGCGGCCATTTTGCCGCGAAAGATCTAGACAGTTTCGGAGGAAGGGAGCTTTGATACGGTTTATGATGTGGTGAATATCTTACATGATACTCAAGTCAGGCGAATGGATGGCTTTATACGAGTGCTACGGTAACTGAATCGACTTCATAGGACTTGTACGCTGTTACTTGCAGTCGTCATTTTGCAGGGGACTATCCGCTTAAGCGACGGGCTGTGCCGCATGGAATTTGCTATGCTTCCAGCTTCTCTGTTAGCATACCTACACTGGCTCGGTTGGAAGCTTGCCGAGCAGGCCCTGGACCGGTATGCCATGATAACGCGCTGCCACGTGCTTAGCTTTGTTACCAGGTACCTAAGAGATGATATGCTGTTGGCAAAGACAGTCCTACCCTGCTCCAGTTTTGTTGGCGGGATTCCGAAATTCGACTACCAACCAACACGAGGTTGTAACAAGGATACTGCATCCCCCGTGCCCCTCCGACGTTACACGACAAGGCAGTATCTGCTTCTATGGCTGTTTAAATACGCCTATTAGTGACGCGGACAGTCGTCAAAGGCGAACCCCGAACTGGACATGAAGCTAAAGAGATGGAAAATCACATATCCGAAATTATCCGCTCCGGATGCCGTGACAGCATGAAGTCGGGATTGCTGATAGGTGGGTGGACGAGAGTTTGTCGCCACTCAAAACAACGGTTGTCACTTGTCACTACAGCAATTACAAAACACCGAGCTGGGTTCCTCATGACACCAAGGATGCTATAATGGAATTGCACGGGCTTGAGGGAATGTATAAAACAGTGACACACGAAAGACAGATCATCTCCGCAGCCACATCAGACCGCTCAGCTTTGAGACTGTTACCACCGACATAGACACAATTAAAAAACGAGTCTCTCGACACCGGGAATCTTTTGCAGCCCTGCGAAGCGAAACCATGGTCAGCTGGTGTTCAATATCTTAACGAGGCTCATGCATGACGTGGAGGACTTACATCCGTCAAACTTCTCATTGACCATATCCCTGACGGTACACTTGTTCTGCTGGGCAATCGTCTGGGTCTTGAGCATCGGGGCGCTCACATAAGTGTGAGCATCCATGGCCTTCTGGAGAGAGTCATCCTTCCAGCCAAAGACGTAATCGGCATGGTTCGCAAAGCCAGTGGCGTCACCGCTGGACCAGACGAACGGTTGGCTGCCATCCTCGGGCCAGTCGGCCTTGTTGTTGAACTGCCTGGTGTCCCAGACCGTCTCCAACAAAATCTGCGGAAGGCGGACCGGATGTGTGGAAGGACACCGGCCACCGGACTCAAAGGTGCCAACCTCGGGATAGGCAACGTGGTCGCGGTGGTTGGGGGAGTCCAGGTTGACGCCGTCCCAGCAGGTCGGGAAACGGTGGTTGGCCATGATGCCACCCTTGCAAGGGGTCTTGGGGAATCCGATGCTCTCGGGAGCGCGGCTTGCCTGGCTTTCCATGCAAGTGTAGGTCAACTGCCGCCAGTCCCTCGCCTGGTCTCTGGTGCTGTAGGCGGGATCACCGACCAGCATGCGGAATCCGGGCTTGAAGGCCGTGACCTTTGACTTTTGCGCCGTGTCGAAGAGGGCGTCAGACATGTAGTAGACGACCTGGCAAGGGTGAACTCGGGGGTTAGTAAAATATCTCTCGTCATCTAAGGGAAACAAGGGCACACTCACCATGCCACCGTTTGTGCCCTCCATGCCGGTTTGAGCAATCTGTGGGACTCTCTTGAACGTTCCATTCCGCGCACGGAAGAACATGACAGCCGTCCAGTAGTTGGAGAAGTCCTCGGTGAACTGGCAGCTGGTGCAGGTGGAGCCTTTGACAAGGTCATGTCCACCATTGTGGTCCATAGAGACATTGAAAGAGTTCTTTCGTTCAGGTCAGTGTTCCACCCCTAGGTATGCATAGGATGGAGGTAACCAGGCGGTCGTGAGATGCAGCACTTACGCCTCCGATAATCTGATGAAGATGAGGTGATGGGCTCTGGCCGGGGTTGACCAAAGGATCAAGGCGTTGGACCGTCAACTGGGAACATCCAAAACGAAGGAGCGCATGGGTGGGCGCGAGCAGCCCGGAGGCGGCAAGAAGCGTCTTTGTCTTCATGGTTGATATATGTATTCTCTTGATTGCGCTTGGAGCTGTGGGTGATCGAAGAGCAATGTTGAAAAAATCACGATGGCGACGGAGACAACAAAATGAAAAGAAGAGCTGGGCAGAAACGGGGTTTCTATGTCGGATGGTCGCCCGTGGACTTTGGTCCTGCCACAACACCTGCCGGTGTTCCAGACGCTCGTGGCAAGCTGCACATCAACTCCAGGTTTTGGCCTCGCGACATACCGTTCATTAAAATAGCACTATATCTCGGTTCGAGAGCCGAGCATATTGCATTTAATGTCGGTTAATATCAGTTTAGCTTGTAGAGCACGGGAGTTCTTCAGTCAAGGTATGCCGGCATCGCAAGATATGGCCTTTACACCGAGTTCTTGAAGTGGCCATTGGAGAGGCTGGAGCAGCCATTCTCTTGACGTCAACTTTAAAAGGCATGCCGGTCGGCTTCGATCTTTTCAGTCGAAGGGTATACGTCAACGGATGATGATAGACAGTGAATGAGGTGAGAGGCTTGAACAAGAAAGTTGACCTTCAAGTGTGACACTATAACCGCCATTTCAATTCTTGCCTTCTCCCCCGCTTTTGTTTATTGACATGTATTTGTCAAAGAACCCTGATTGGTGGGGTGGGCGTTCTGGTTAATGGGAACCAGGACTTGCCATTCGACAGGAAAACTGCCGACTGGGTGCAATCAAGAAACCTTGCATCCGGATGATGCCGAACGTGGTTCTCCAATATTGACACACACCGAGGGCATGGTTATTCCGATGCCACATGGAGGAACCGCCGGGATTGAACCCATGATATATCTGCCAGGTCGTCTCCAGCTGAGCAAGCCTGAGCTGTGATGAAGCTTGATCGATTTCACTCAATTCCACCGCGGCATTCACACTTCTTATCCCTACCACCCAACAACTTCCTCTTCAAAAGCCAGAATGAAGATCTCTCTCAGTTTCATCGCAACCTGGCTGGCAGTAGTCTCTGCCCAGCAATCGTTAGAGTGCACTCGGGAGGTCGCCAGGACCGACGAATGCGCAGATGTCATCAATCCAAACGCCTGCTACAATCAGTTCAGATGGAGCGCACGCACCCTGTCATGTATTGAGGGCAAGGATGATGCAGACAGGAAAAGAAAGGCAAGTTTATACCGCATCTTTGGTTTCGTTTCTTGATGAGCTTTACCCTTCTAACTTACTCGTGATATCAGGCTTGCATGTGCTGTAACTGTGTGGGAACTGCCATGTGTAACTGGGTTAACCAGAACCGTTACTGCTCGGGTTGAATTTGATGTCGCTGGGGAGTTTAATGCTACTTGTACTCGGACAGAGGAAAAGCAGTTGCCATTCAGGATGGAGGATCAGGAAGGATACCACAACTTTATTCAAGCCTCACTCACCAAAGCTACTCACGTTCTCTTCTGTCGCTCTTCCCATGTAACTCATAGTCGGCAAGACCTATTAGGATGTACTCGATGAGCCGGCTTTGCCTTCCTGCAGTTCCAGGTACATGCTTTAGATCACAGTTTGAGGTGAACGAGTCTTGTTATCGGCAGGTGGAGCATAGAGTTGCAAATGAACTTCTAGTGCATGTACACAGCGGACTGCTTGGCTTGAAATGACCATTTTATCTTGCCCTCTCAATTTCTCACCTTGGCCTGGTTTCCGGCAAGTCTTGATTGTGGTGCGGGCAAGTCTTGCAGCCAGCACAAGCCTTGCAGCAGCCATGATTGGTTCACCTCCATGATAGTAACTGAACATGAAGTCGACAAGCTACAGGTCGCACAAACCATCTCAGTCGGCGTTCTTTTATTCGTATTTGCTCTTCCAATGTCTTATCACTACGTCTCCAAGATTCCGTTGCGGTTATAGATCCAACAGTATCACCATCCTAAGTCACGGGCAAAGAAATCGGTCAGAGATATGCCCAGATAGAAATGATATAGACACGTTTGTGGGATTCTGGGCCATCAACTTGAAGAGCCCCGAGCTCCCTTCTCCTCAGCTTGCTCGCTGTTTCCCCTTACCTGCCCCAGATACCTCACAGATAGTGCAAAAGGATGCAGACATACAGCCTTACTCATATGACGGGCGCTGTTTGTAGCTCCACGGAGCGGCGTAAGGAATGGGTGGAGGTGCTCGTGAGCAATCTTTGACGGTAATTATTTGGAATTCAAATAGGAGCGGCTTGAAAGTTCTTAAGCGGTCAATTGACAGCAAGTTGATGGCAAGTGTACCTAACAGGTGGGAAAGTGCGAAGCCATGTGCCAGGTGCCTTGTTGAGCCGTTGTCTCGAGAATACCAAACAATTGTAGTTGCCAAGTGACAGATGGGGTAACTCCCTAAGATCTCCAGTAAGTTTTGACATGGCCATGTCTCCTCGTTTTTTTGGAGCCATCTAATGTCTCGTAAACGTTGAAAGACTCGGCCTGCTCTGCGCGTTGAATATCGAGTGTCCTCATACAGATATATATAACAGATTCTTTGTACTGCTTTCCTTTCCCTTGTAACACACGAGCAGCGTCAATAAGACACACAGACGCAGCATCAACCGTATCCCTGACCGACCTACCAGTTACTACACCATCACTATGAAAACTGCCATCATGAGCTCCGGCATCTTTGCCCTCACCGTCAGTGCCACCACCGCAGTGACATGGACTGAGATGCCTACACGCACCAACAAATGGGAGCAGCCAACCACTTTAGTCTCCTCAGTTGTAACGCCAGTCGTGGCTCGTTTCGCCAAGGACGCGGACTATGCCAGTGGTGGCGCTCTCGATCCCACCCCTGCACCCCCGGAGTCAGAGGTTCGAGCTACCATGGCTGCGGTTGCCGACGGCAAGTGGACCATCGTTGTGGCCAACAAGGCGGGTTCAGCACTCACAACCACCCACGGAATCAATCGCGGTGTACCGGAACCTGATGGCGGCAGACCCTCTCCTGGTACCATGGGTAACGGTGCCACTGCCACCTTGGTGGTTCCCACTGGCTGGGCAGGACAAATGGCCTTTGCGACGGCTGGAGCGTCAATTATCGGCGATGAGAGCTTGACCGAAGCATCTTTCATTGACCAGCCATCCAACCCAGGCCTTGCTCCCGGCGATATCGACGTGTCTTATGTCGACGGACATTCTCTCCCCATCATCTGTCGCTGCCGTGCCGATGGCCTCTTTCTGAGTGGCTGTCTTGACCCCTTGGGTGCTTGCCCGACGGAGCTCGTGAATGTTCATGGTATGTGTCGCATTTACATAGGTACCTACCTATTCTTGGCCGATCACGTTCTATGACTGCAGTGTATCTGTGGGTTATAAAGCGTCCTCTAATTTTCATCTTTCAAATCACAGGGTCGTGCAAGAACCCCAAACGTCACGAAACAGGCCAAGTTGATCCGCACCCGTTCTTCAACCCCTGTCAGGGGAGAGCTTATACCTTCCCCGAGGACTCGAAGGGGAACACCAACGGCAAGTGTCAATCGGGCATCGTGGACTGTGAGGTGCACCCGCGGAGATAGCGATATGGAACTCGGAACCGCGGAGTGGTGGTAGGAAAGAGTGCTGTTGGGCACATAGCGAGAAGAATGATTCGAGTCTTCTAGAGAGGAGGAACTGGGGTGCAGGTACACACCCAAAGATGGACGGTATAGAAATGTTAATCCAGTCATTTTACCTCAACCTGAATGTATGAAATGTCTGCCTTGATCTGTTCCTCTCAAAAGGAGTACTAATAACTCACCCAAGCCACTGGGCGACAAGTTATTCTGTATCCCTTGCAGTCAGTCAACAAATATGCTTCTGCATTCCATGATGGTGAACACATAGCGATGCCCCTGGAGGAGTTTTTCACTGTAGCAAGCTCTTCCCCCCCGGACTGGATGACATGTCGTTGGCACGGAGTATGCCTGTACAGTGAACGATGTACCTACGTAGCACTCCGAGTCATTGAGCAGTTGAGCACCCACTTAGCGACAGACCTGGATCATTGGATGTCAGACTTTAGCGTACCCCAGTCAGACGTGCGGAGTCCCCTTACCGGCTAGTAAAGATTCGTCTCACGGTGCATACTGAGGGGTAGAGGTGAGTTTTGTTATGTCAGAGAAGCAAGCTTGGGACAGGAGAGTGACGACAGCTTGTACTTAGTATGTCGTGATCCGAGTCCTAGGCGACAAGTTATTCTCATCCGTGTCTTTAAAGTGGATGACTACTCTAGGAATGTCTCCTCCAGCGGATAATTGGTGACGATCACAGCCGGTTTAGGCAGGTGGTATTTCTCCACGTTCCGTTCCTTGCATGAAACCTCATCTGGGGAATAAGGGACGGTGGGCCGACCTACCGACCGCAACCTACAACGTCGCGCCGGGGTGCGGGAGAGAGGACCGAGTGTGTGGATTCCAATTTATTTCCACCATTGAGCGACCAAAATCAAGGATCTACTGGGCGGGAGAGAAAACCAAATCGCCGGGTTCACTCTATCGTAATGCGTTTAAAAGATGGATGGGATGCCCGCAATGAACATGGCAACGTTGTCGTCACCTCCAGTCTCTGAGTGAAGTGAGTGAAGTGAAAAGACCAAGTCAAGTCACAAGCAAAGATGCCGTCCAACGCCAAGCTGTTGTCCCTGCTGCTCGCGGCTCCGGCCACAGCTGAGATCCTCTTCGCCACTTCGTACAACGACCACGCCGTGACGTCTCTCAACCTCCAAGGCTCCTCTCTGTCGGTCATCTCAAAGAATCTCGATTGCGGATCCGAGCCCACGTTCCTCACCCTCGACTATGCCAAGTCGATTCTGTACTGCTTGAACGAGGGTTGGGGCGGCAGCTCTTCGTTGACCTCATACAAGACAAGCCCCTCAGGTCAACTCGAGACCATCAAGGTCCTCCCTGTGTTGAAGAGCCCCGTCTCGTCCACGCTATATGGCGCCAACCGGACCAAGCTCGCTGTCGCCCACTACGACACCTCCGCTTTCAGCACCTTTTCGGTTGCCGATGCCGGAGCGGGCCTTGCACAGCTGTCGCAGCAGACTTACACTCTCCCCAGCCCCGCCACTGTGCCTGAGCGCCAGGATGCCCCGCATCTGCACGATGCTGTCCTCGACCCCACCGGCAAGTTCATTTTGGTGCCTGACCTCGGATCAGATCTCGTGCGGGTATACCAAGTCGGCGCCAACGATGCCGTGACGGAAGTCAGCCCCATCAAGGCCGTTGCGGGATCTGGTCCCCGCCATGCCGCCTTCGCCAAGGCCGGCAGAAAGACCTTCCTCTACACGCTTAATGAGCTCTCCAACACCATCACTGGCTACACCGTGACATACGCCAAGAACAACAAGGCGCCTACATTCCAGCGCATCTTTGATTTTAGCAGCCACGGACCTGGCGGCAGTGTCCCAGCTGGCACCAAGGCGGCCGAGATTCGTGTTTCGGTACGTTGATGTCAAATTATCTCTTCTTCCCTTCCGCGCCTGTACTAACCAGAAGATATCTAGCCCGACAACAAGTTCGTCATCGTCTCGTCGCGCGGCGAAAACACCCTCACCATCCCCAACACCTTTGATGCCTCCAACCCAGCGACCACGCTTCCCTCCGACCCGCTCATCTCCTTCAAGATCAATGCCGAGAGCGGCGCGTTGACGCTGGTGCAGACCGCGCCCGCAGGTGGCAGGAACCCGCGCGGATTTTCCCTCAACAAGAAGGGCAACTTGGTGGCCAGCGCGCTGCAAGACGACAACCGCGTCGTCATCATCGAGCGCAACGTCAGGACCGGACTTCTCGGAAAGATTGTGGCCCACGCCACCGTTGGCGAAGGGGCAAACAATGGTCCCAACTATGCTGTGTTCAACGAATAAGAGGGGGACATTTAGGTGGCATGTAATGTACAACAGGAAAAAATAAAAAATGAACAGTGCTGTTTTAAGCAATGCAATGGTCCCCAAAAGACATGCGTGGTGCATTGTCCGTCCATGTAAATGTGGAGGTAAAGGAAGAGTGCCAGCTGCCAACAGTACTGCGTGTGCCTGCGAAATAGTGAATAGGCTGGGGTGTGGTGATGTTAGTACCGTTGTTCGAGTCCATTCTGTCTCCGTAATGATCTCGACTCGAATAGAGAAAGTGTGGATAGACGAGGTTGCGAAAACTGTAAGTTTGTGCCAGAATTTAAAGCAGGGCAGCAGCGTTGCCAACGTGACGTGACTAGGGCTTCATAGGGCATGAAATAATCAAAACTAAATTTGGTGGTGACCGAGGTATATCAAAGTCAAACATCATCACCGCGGCGTCTCCATTGGGCCAACCACAAGCTGTCAAAGGACATGGAACTGGATCTTTAACCAGAAGTTTCAAATCGGCTTCGTTCCCCAAAATAAAACCAGTGACGAGGGGAATTTAGGAACCGTATAACAGCACATTCTTATGAAGCAAGGGGTTACGATACTCTTTTAAGACCAAGTCCAATTATATTCGTTAAGCACCTCGGTCATATACAACTCCCTTGCGTCCACGATGCGTTTCCTCTATCTCTTGTCCAAAATGATAACAGAAAGACCCGACCTAAACCGTGTCGTGAAGCAATCAACACAAAACAAGAATGAACAACAAACCAGAACTCAATACCCAAAGAAAAGAGAGATCCGTCAACTCCACCATCCACCCAGCGACTGCTCCGGACATTCACGTCTTGTCCCTGGCCCCCGGTTTGTCCTTGACCATCGTGTTGTCCTTCAGCAACGTGATATCCTTGAGCGATGTTGTAAAGTCATGCAACTCTGTCAGGCTGGCATCCACCGCTCGGACCCAGTTCTTTTGGGCTGCCAAGTTCAACGCGCGCATGTGAGCGTTGACGGGCCGAGGAAGATGCGGGCCATCCGCCAACTTTTCCTGGACGATGTCGACCCTAGCAAAAAACCCCTTGAGGAACGTATCGCTCGCCGCGATCATAGAAGTCAGACCTTGTGCGTTTTCATGGTACTGCTTGAAGTCGGCGATCCGGCTGTCGTGTCGTTCGTCCACCAGCTTTGCGGACGAGAAGCTGGTGAACCAGCCGCCATTGGAAGTCACCACGATGACACCATCTTGCTCGACGTTGCTGTGACGGAGAGCCAGGGCAGCGGTGGGTTGCAGGATATCCTGCTCCTTGGTGAGGTATGTTGTGGCCAGACGTACCCAAGATCGGGAAGTCAGACGAAGGACTTTATCGTCCTCCTCCAAGGACTTGTGGTACTGTGCCAAGGCCGAGATTATATGCAGTCAATCCTGCATTCCGGAAAGGGTTTCTCCGACTCCGCGGAGCTTTAGTGTCTTCTCTGCCAGGCGCTTTGAGAGTCGACTGACTTCGGCTCGGAGGTAGTCGCTGGCGGCCTTGTCTTTGGTCGGTGTTTCTGCCCAGATAATCTCGCTGACCCGATCCGGGAAGCTGGGTGTGTAGTCCTCGAGATCATCCAGTTTCTCGAAGCCTGTCACTGTCAGTCGTTTGGTTTCCCAGATCGAGCTCTCGAGTGATTTGAGCCCGGGAATCACGTCGGCAACGGCATGGGTGGTGAGGTTTTTGTACTCCCCCAGAGTCATGGTGAGGACCTCATGTTGATGAGGAACCAAGCCAGACATTGAGGCAACCACGTTGCTCAGCACAGATCCGGATTCGGTGAGCAGCTCGGGAATCTTGTCAAAGTTCATATGGATCAACTTGCTTCCAGCGAGCAGTTGGTCCGCGTTGACCCCATAAACTTGGAGACCCGATGCCACAATGGCTCCTGACTCGAAGAAGGAGGAACCGTCCCTGATAGCCTTGCACCACGGACCAAGAGGATGGCTTTCCCCCCACACTGCGGGGCAGACGAGGACCTGGGCCACTGGCGCACCGTACATCGCGCACGATCCAACGACCCAGACACCACCCACCCATATGACGACGGTGGGAACCCCATAGTGTAGCCCATAGTATAGGCCCTTTTGCGCGGTGGGGCTGGAGAGAACTTTTCCGATGGCGCCCAGAACAGCTGAAGGAACGCCTTTGGCACCGATGGTGCTCAGAACAATTGAGCTATATTGGTTTCCTAGGTATTGTAGAATAGTATGGTGTAAGTTCAGAACCCATACCGAGTGGAAGGGATGTTCTTTTGCCAAGTGGTTTTCTCACCTATGATGGTTTGCAGGATAACCAGTCCAAAATCAAGGATTTCGGTCCACATCGTGTCGAGTTGTAATAAGTTGTTGTTGAGTCGAGAAAGGAAGTATTGAAGGGGCCTAGGTAATATCAAGTTAATATGGGCTTTATAAGAGAAGCTGATATTAAGTGTGGAGGATGGAAGTGAATTGGATGAGGAGGGGAGAATCATCAGTTTATACATCTCAAGGGCAAGAGATTTCTAGTTTTGAACACGACACAGGAATTTATAGAGTTCGATTAAAATAATACGAGAACTTGGAACAGATGGAGATAAAGTTCAAACTTGTAAGAGAAAGTTCGAAAAGGCTTACATGAAAACATAATAAGAAGAGCGAGCAAGTTTAAACAAATAGTAGAAGGTTTAAAGGAGGTAATGAGAGTTAAAGACGACGATTAGTCTTGAGAAATCAGGAGACCGGCTCAGGACTGGACAAACTGGGGATGATAATCAAAGTCTTCTTCCTTTACTGATCGCAGTATGCGATGTATCTACTTGCGAATGTCCTTGATCAAGAAATTTGAAAATAAGGTACACGCCACAAGATCCCGCGACTTGATCTCCCTGGAACCGTGGCATTTGACAAAGAGAGTTTGGGGGAAAAAAGATCGTGAGGGCTTGGAGTATCCCACGAGTACAGGCGAGCATGAGCAAGTTGGCTTGCTCCTTCATTATCATCTGAATTTACATACCGAACAGCCACAGGCACGTTCTGATAGTTCAGCCTCTTCTGAATAGCTTCAAAAAAAAAACCCCCCACAACTCTACTCCAGAGTGAGCGCCTAGGTGACACACTTCACCACTTGATTGCCCCCCGCCCCCAAAGCCACTTTCAGACGGCAATTCGTACGAGACAAGATCTTCAGTTCCTGGTGGGAAGCATGACACTCTGTTGTATCGAATATGGTCCTTACATTGGGTAACGTACTGTACTTGATCTCTTTCCAAGTTCACTGAGACATCATGACAACCACAGAGATTTAATCGTACATACGATTAACGTTATCTATGTTTTCACTTTGTTAATGCTATCTGTTTCATTGAATCATTCACGCACAGAGATTTTTCCGATTCGTATTCGTATACAGACCGTTTTGTCGGATCATTTCACATCCGAAAGGATGCAAGATCGGCGGGAGGAGACATGCCCCAAGAAGATGTACCCCTGACTGTGCCGCGCGCTTACTGCACAAGCCTCAAAACACCCTTGCAAACATCTCCAAAAGCTGCCCTTGCAAACATCTCCAAAAGCTCGCATTTGGTTGTCTCGGCCCTCGGTTCATCGCATCCAGGCATTTCAGAGGAGCGCGTGGCGTGGCGGTGCTCCCCATTTTGGTTGCTCAGAAAAAAAAGGTTCCTTGGGACTTTTTCGTTTGGGACTGGATTGTTGCCATCTCTTTTTGCACACTGCATGCACAGCTAGATGTGTATCATTCCTCCACCTCGTGCAAACTTTCCTGTGTACTCCCAACGCCGCGCCCTAATCGTTCGCGAGGAAAGCGGAGAGAAAGGATCAACTCTATTTCGGCAATGCATCCTCTCTTTCAAGTAGCTGCCGGCGCGCTTCTGGTCGCGCGAGCAGCTGCTCAAGGCGACAACACTGTGCAGAACGGGGTACTTTTCATCTACCCGACCAAAAACCAAATCTACAACAAGCAAGACATTGTCAACGTGACATATACCAGTCCCTTTCCGACACCGAATCTCTATACCTTCTGCAGTCAAGAAAATGGTGGCGTTAAGCAGATCTACCAGACACCTGCACCAGGGTTCAACGGAAGCCTCCCAGTCAGGCTTAACTTCACCTCGGGACTGCCATGCTGGTTCAATCTGCGGCCTGGGACACAGCTAGGATTCGGCGCAAATAGTGTGCCAATCACCATCATCGGCGTAGAGCGTGCGTCGGGCAGTCAGGTGTTTGGACCCAACAATCCCACGCCGGAACTCGGCAGTGGCCCATCCAGGTCGACCACCGGTGACGGAACCACATCCGCGACATCATCAGCATCGACGTCCGCACCGACAGATGCAGCAGCGGCAACCGGAACCAGCGTGGATTCATCGTCATCGTCGTCAAGTTCAAGTGATAAGCCAGGTGCCACTGGGGGAGGACTCGGTGGTGGACAATCGGCCGGCATCGTGATCGGGGCCATCGTCGGTGTCCTGCTCATCGCAGGTGGTCTCTTTTGGTGGTGGCGAAGGAGAAGAACGGCCAAAAAGCAAGCACTGCAATTGCACAATGATTATCATGGCGCCCATGACCAGCCACACGAGCACCATGGCAGCCCAAGCACGGTACCCCCGTCGTACTATACAGGACAACACGAAGCTGAGAACATGAAAGGACCATCGTACCACGTTCACAATCATCCAGCGCTCGACGGGGCGCAGGATGTCCACTACAATTCGGGACACCACTACAAGTACGCAACAGAGCTGAGCGCCACACGTGTCGCGGCCGAGATTGGATCCTCCGAGTCCACTCCGAGACCCAAGTATGAAATGCCAGCTTAAGTCTGTTTGGTGCGTGTTGGACACACTCATCAACATCGGAAAGGAATGTGAAGGACATTGAAGGAAAACTATGTTGATACGAAATTTAATTTGGAACATGCAGAGAGAACAAGAAGAAAAGGTCAACCACAACGGGCAGAGGGGAAAATGGATAAAAAGAAAAGAAAAGAAAAGAAATGAAAAGAAATGGGAGAGACACAAATAGACAAGAACCTTCATGCGTCCTGCAGCGGTGGTTATCTGTAATGGGAAATCAAGTCCTTTTCACTGGTTGATGTCCTCCGTATCGATTTGTGCTGCCATCTCTCAACAAACACGGTGGTATCGACGGATGACGCGATCTTCGGTTGGCTGCACGCATTCACTCGTCAAACATGAAAACCCCCCACATCAGTAGTTAGAAGTTGTCCCCAAGAATTGGGGACCACAGAGAATGATCCGGCCATGAACGGAATTAAGCCAGAACAGCTTCCTTGATTTCAACCAATTAGCGGGTACTTCTTCGATGCTCCTGGCCTCGTTGGCAATAAACTCAGAGGGATGTTCATATCCAACCCCAACCCTAATGGTATCCTCGCCCTGAAGGACGAATGGATGAAAGGAGCACGCCATTGTCATGGCTATTGACAACTTCGACAACAGAAACCAAGTTGCGTTTTTTTTACCGTCCAGCCAACTCTCCCATTCAGCATAGCGGCAGTGAAAACTGCGAGGCCAAGTTCATGTCGGTTGGGTCTCGACCTTTCATTCAATGCTGCCGAGACCAATCCTTTCAAGCCGTCGACACAACCCCCCAAAATATCAACATTATCAGAAACCTGGGGTCGTTATCTGTGCCACGTTCTTGGTTGTCTTGGTCCAGATCTGGGGAAACGAGCATGCGGGTTTGCCACCTGCATACCGTGCATCTATCTAGTGGTCGAGACGCACGGCGACATGCCCTCTTCGACGCACTGCAACCCTCGCGCCATCTCACAATGCCATACACGTGCAGTATCGCGTCATTGATAAGCCCTGTACATCACTGCGAGTCCTGGACATGGCGCAAGACTTGGTGGTGTTTGCAACATCTCATTTTTCTTTCTGCAGACTGGTCGAGAGTCTCGGCACCTTGAGGTTCCAGTTACCACCCGCACCAGCTCCGTGATCGCCATGAAATGTCGTCAAGTCCGTGGAGACCCAGAAGTCCTATATAATCCCGTACAAAATGTAATATCCGCGGAGATGCAGATTGATGTCTCACAGCCTTCTGCCGAAGTCTGTACGGTACCTGTCACACGCAATCTCAAGCAGCCGTCTTGAACCATCCGGTTGGGACCTGACGACAGGCACAAGACACACACACACACACACACACACACACCATGGCTTCCCCAACCGATAACAAGGGGACGGCGCCCTTCTCCTCCTCCAATGAAAGGCTCGGCGATGACAAAACGAAACTCGGGACCAGCGGCTCTAGCTCTGACTCCATCTCAGATGGGCAGAGTCTGGTTGATGCCGACGGCTACGGCTCTACCCGCGATCACATATTCTCCGACCCAACCGTTGCCGAATACTGGAAGGGTATCTACGAAACCGCCGGGTATGAGAACCGCCACCGATTCGACGCAGAGTTTCTATGGAGTGCCAAAGAAGAGAAGAAGCTGGTCAGGAGAATCGATCTGCGGATCATGCTTTGGTATGCATTTGTCGTCATCCAATCAAGAGCAAAGAGTGACTAACACATTGGCTGGTTCGTGATCACAGGGCATGGATCATGTTCTGCGCATTGGACTTGCACCGGCGCAACATCAACAGAGCTATTTCCGACAGAATGCTGCCAGAGATTGGCATGGACACCAACGACTTCAACTATGGCCAGACCATCTTCCTCGTCTCTTTCCTGGCAGCAGAGCTTCCCTCAGGGCTGATCAGCAAGCGTGTCGGTGCTGACCGCTGGATCCCCTTTATTATCTGCTGCTGGTCCATCGTGGCTGGTTCGCAGTGCTTTGTCAAGAGCAGGACCGGTTTCTACGTCATCAAGGTCTTGCTGGGTCTATTGATGGGCGGTTTCATCCCCGACATCGTCCTGTGGCTCACCTATTTCTACAAGTCGACTGAATTGCCGATGCGTCTGGCCTGGTTCTGGACCGCGCTGAGCACCGTCAACATCGTCGGTTCGCTGCTGGCTGCCGGCATTTTGCGCATGAGAGGCATCAACGGGTGGTCTGGTTGGCAATGGCTGTTCCTGCTTGAGGGTATCGTCTCCCTGATCATCGGCATATTTTCGTGGGTGTTGATGCCGCCCGGCCCATGCCAGACAGCCAACTGGTTCCGCGGCAAGAATGGCTGGTTCAATGAGAGGGAGGAAAAGATCATGGTCAACCGGCTTCTGCGGGACGACCCCAGCAAGGGCGACATGAACAACCGCCAGGGTGTTGGCGCCCTCATGTTGTTGAAAGTCCTCAAAGATTGGGAGATGTGGCCGTTGTATCTGATCGGCCTGACCACCTACATCCCGCCCTCGCCTATCAACACCTACATCTCGCTTATTCTCCGTGAGCTGGGCTTTGAGGTGTTTGAGGCCAACTTGCTTGCCATCCCCGGCCAGTTCCTGTTTGCCGTCAACCTGCTCATCATCACCTGGGTGTCCACAAAGTACAACGAACGCTCTATCGTCGCCTCCATCAGCAACTGGTGGATGTTTGCCTTCTTTGTGGGGCTTGTTGCGATCCCGAAAGCTTCGCCCTGGGTGCGATACGCTTTACTCACGGGTGTCGTTTCGTATCCCTACTGCCACGCCATTCTCGTCGGCTGGAACGCGCGCAACAGCAATGCCGTCCGAACAAGAGCTGTCTCGGCTGCCCTATACAACATGTTTGTGCAGAGCGGGAACATTGTGGCGTCCAACATCTACCGCGAGGAGGACAAGCCGCTGTACATCCGCAGCAACCGTATCCTGTTGGGCATTGTATGCTACAACATTATCCAGTTCTACGCCGTCAAGGCCTTCTACATCTGGCGTAACAAGGTCCGCGAGAGGCAGTGGAGTGCGCTTACGCCGGAGCAGCAAGAGGATTATGTTGTCAACTCGACCGATGAGGGACTGAAGAGGTTAGACTTCCGGTTTGCTCACTGATGTATTTCATGAGGTTTAGTAGTGGTATGAATTAGGTAGTTGTTATGCGGTGCTTGTGGTCGCCTTGAACGGTCCGGCTTGGGAACAGGGAGTTTGGTAGGGTCTCAGGGTGTGTGCGTGGCATAACATTTCGGACGGATGAGGATTCTTGAAGCGGGTGGAATCGTGTTGGCTTTGGATGATACCATTTGAGTTAAAAGTTTCTGTCTTTTTTTTTTTTTGCACCTATCCAACATCGTCGAGATCATGCTTTCCCTGTATTTCTTCTAGGAGGTCAGAACAACCATATCTTGTCGATTTTCTCTCTTGGTGGTGATGCCCCTCGTCACCATTACATTGACAGCTGCTGTGCCAAGAGTGACCCTCTTGAGATCCCTGCCTCCAATGTTTGTCAACCCCTCGCTGTGCCCCTCCACCAACCACCCTGAAACACATATGCAAACGTTGCAGCGGTGGTGGTTGACAGTCCAGTAAAACCACAACACATGACCAGCCAGGAAAAGCAAAAGTCAAAACCCGAAAAAAAATTAAAAATTGAAGAAAAAACACAAGTGTCAGTCTAGATGCTAATTCTTCGTAATCTTTTTTCGCTTTTTTCTTTTGTGGGATGAAGTTAAAATAACGTTCTAGACACAGCGGCAGCGGCAGCGGGACCCCTGAATCCCCTCACTCACCCCTCTCTTTGCCAGCGGATTCCAGTTGCCACCCTGCAATTTCGAGTTAGCGTGGTCTCACTGTCCACCACAAACTGGCCCTGTCTGGCAGAAACTATCCCACATTGAGGTCCAGACAACGCGACGAGATTCGCGGAATTCGGGGGCGGTGTGGATCTGCGGCACACACCGCTCCTCCCTGTCGCTGGGAACCTGGAACCACAAGTCTTGATCCATTTCTGCCCGCCTCCTTTTTGATCGGATCGGATGAACCGCATGTGAGTCGGGTACCTACCCGTCCGTCTGTCTGTCGGCAAGGGATCCCTTTGAGAAGAGCCAAAAAAAAATAGAGGGTGCTTTCGTTTGGTACCATACGGCAGACATACACCAAGATTCAAAAACAGACATCCATGAAACGCCAACTGCCACGCTGGATTGAAGAACCGGATAATAATAATAGCACCACCATGGCCCTCCTCTTCCCCGACTTCGGGTCGTGGCTCTTTCGGTCCGCCAGGCGCGACACGTTTGCCGAAAAGAGCCCCATCCTGACGATTGAAAGGCTTATCCTGGCATCTCGACCAATCGGAGATGCAGACAAGGACGCCTTGGTTGGGGCCGTACTCACCATGGGGTCAAGTCTTCACCAGGCCTTGGGACTGATACTCGAGTTGCTGCCCGAAGACAAAGCGGGGGACTCGGAACGTCTTGGTGAAATCGTCTGTCCCACCCTGGGCCAGCTGCTGGCTTCTCTCCAGACCACTCTGTCAGCGTTTGAATGTCCTCCGGCGGGGAACAAGACATCATCGACATCAGTTCGACCGTTACGGCGGCTGAAGCACTCCCGATCAGAATCCGCTCTGAGACATACTAGACACTCAGGTGGACTGATAAGAGGGCCACCACTCCCTTCACCTCGCCCGCTCACGCCAATACTAGTCAAGAAAAAGACACCGCCACAGACGCCAGGGAGCACGCAGGGAAGTTACTATGGACTTGGCGAAAGGACATCTGTGGCCGCATCAAGTCCTGCTCGGTTTCACAACTCACCGTATCATTACCATCGACGAAAAGATACCGAGACTTTCCCACCACTGCTTCAGGATGATATCCCAACACCCAGGGGTCAGCCTTCAACACCAAGTTCTATACGGGAGTCAGGGTCGTCCAACGACCTGGTGAAAGCATTACAGTCCGAGTTGCGGGTGCAGTCAGCCATTAAAGTGGCTGTGGAGTCACTGGAATTTGCAGAACGACAATTGCAGCTGGTCAAGGAGATCAACCGAATACATGGGGGCAGTGAGTATTGCTGAGTTTCTGTCTCGTTCCGTGACATGGGCTAACACTTTCCGCAGGCTTCGAACTCATGCAAAAGCAGTTCTACTCTGGCTACAATACTCTGCTCATGCGAGCTCTTGAGCTTGAGCGGAATGAGTTGATGCATCATCAGGCCGAGCAGCCTGTACTACCTCCCACTCGTCAGCTGCAACCTGCACCGAATGTGAATGGCGGTGTTCAGAGACAAAAGTCATCGATGGGCCACCAAAGGCAGCAGCCGTCCATCCATGTGTCGTTTCCCAGCAACATGCCCACTCCGCCTTCTACATCACCGCGGGCACCGGTACGGGCAACGACTAACGGAAACAACTCGGACACGGACCAGGAGCAGCCACGGATGACCAGGCGGAACACCATACAGGGCATTCGGGAAGAGGGTGAGTGCATTCGTTCATGTTCCCTTGAAATAATTTTGTGGTGGAAGACTGACTGTGTGTGGACAAGGCGACCGAAACTTTACAAAACCAGCATTGAAACGCCGTTTGTCTCTGGCAGAGGAGCTCGCTCTAGCTGGAGATGATGATGATACAACCGAGGACGACCGCAGCTCAGATAGTGGTGTAAGCGATACCGACGAGCCGCCGTCCGAGACAGAGTCGACCGTGTACAACACGGGAATCGAGGCGAGTGAGCGGTCAGAAACGGAAAGCGAAAGTCAAAACGACGATAGCGATGACGACGAGAGTGAAGAGATTGATGATGTTGATGATGATGACGACGACGACGCGGGAGTGCTTAGCAGCAGCTCTTCGAATGAGATTTCGACGACATATGGGCATGATGGGAACGGAGCGGACTCGGATATTGATGGGAGCAAAGTCCCACGGGTGAGAGTTGAACCATTGTCGTAGGGCACTGCACTGGCATGAGTGAAGTCGACGACTGGAAAGTTTCAGTCGATTCTTATATACTGGAAGCACACATTCCCTGTCGCAAATTTCATTGTTCCTTTTGTTTTGTTTGCTATCACCATGACTTTGGCGTTGACTGACCGTTCAGGCGGATCGACATAACTTAAATTTACCGGACTGGACTTTATGCCAACGGTCGCTTGAATGATTTCCAGTCGATTAACGGTCCGTTACAAAGCTTGTTTTCTTTCCCCCTGTGCCCCTCGTCAGGAAAAATGCGGCGCGGTCCAATTGTCTTGAGATCCCGCCAAGCACGTCATCTACTCCCCGAGACACGCAAAAAGGGTGAGGTGCTCGTGCTCCCACACGCGTCTTTTCCCAGAACCACAGTGGCTTTGGGCATCGAACATGCAGCCAGCAATGACAAATGCACGCCGGCAATGACGGGATTCCGTGGCATCAATACGGCATCAAACATCACCATCCATCCGCCGCGGCGGTCGAATAAGCTGACTGACCGGACACGTCGATCTCTTTCTTGTCCGAATATCTTCAAAGACCGGATTTGACATTCCTTTGGTTCAAAGCAATACTGGGGCCTCAAAAAAACAGCCGAATAAACAACAAACCATGAGCCTCTTTCCCAGCCCCGACGCGGCCGAAACAACGCCATTGTTGTCCGGAGGCTCCATCCCGCCACCCGAGGCCGAGACCGAAAGCGACGACGACAACAATGCCGGACGCAAATCCACTTCGAGCTCCTCTTCTACGATTCGAGCCGGCGACCTTGTCCCGCGATCGATCGAAGACGATGTCCTGCCAGAAACCGCAGTTCTCGGACGAAATCTCGGCTGGGGAAGCGCATACATTCTGATCATTTCCCGCGTAATAGGGAGCGGGATCTTTGCGACGCCCGGCGCAATCGTGACGTCGGTGGGCAGCATCGGCTTGAGTCTGTTGCTGTGGGTGGCAGGCGCCGTGATAAGCTGGTGGGGACTGGCTGTGGGTTTGGAGTATGGGTGCATGCTGCCCAGGTCCGGTGGTATGGGGGTTTCTTCTTCTGCTACGTTTTTCCACTGCTGTCAATAACTCGTGTATGCATAGTGGCTGACATGTCGGATGGGTAAGGCGAGAAGGTCTACCTGGAGTTCACGTTCCGTCGCCCTCGGCTCCTGGCGTCGACGGTTGTGGCCATCCACGCAATCGTCCTGGGGTTCACGTCCAGCAACTGCATCGTCTTTGGGGAATACGTCCTCTTTGCACTGGGCAAGACACCTGCTGAGAATCCAGTTGAAGTCCGGATTCTGGCAGTTGGGTTGATGACGCTAATCACCATCATCCACGGCTGCTTTCTGCGGACAGGCATATTCATCCAAAACGTCCTGGGTTGGGTAAAAATTGGCTTGGTGGTCTTCATGACGCTCGCTTCTGGGACTGTGGTTCTTGCCGGGTACCGGCCAACTCAAGATGTGCGTGAGAACATATTCCCAACGACATGGGACGGCATATGGGAGGGCTCCGTCTGGAACTGGGGCATCATCAGCACGGCGCTGTTCAAGGTGTTTTACTCGTATTCGGGCCTCCAAAATGTCAACAACGTCCTCAACGAAGTCCAAGATCCGGTCAGAACACTCAAATCGGCGTCGACTACAGCTTTGATCACTTCTTGTTTGCTCTATGTACTCGTCAACGTGGCGTATTTCCTGATCGTGCCGCTTGAAGACATCAAGGGAAGCGGGGAGATGATTGCCGCGCTATTTTTCCAGAGGATCTTTGGGCCGACGGTGGGGAACATCTTGCTGCCCTTGGCCGTCGCTACGTCAGCTGCTGGGAATGTCATGGTTGTCACATTTGCTTTGGTACGTTTTAATACCCCGCTTGTATGCCTAAAGGACTCATATGCTGATGGCGGATGCAGTCCCGTTTAAACCAAGAGATAGCCAGATCAGGACTGATCCCGTTCGGAGAGGTGCTCTCCTCTTCACGGCCGTTCGGTGCACCGTTGGGCGGCTTGATCATTCACTACATTCCCTCTGTGATGGTCATTCTCGTACCGGCAAAGAACATCTACTCGTTCATCTTGGACGTGGAAGGGTATCCAGGACAGTTCTTCGTTCTGGCAACTTCCCTGGGGCTTATCTGGCTGCGCAGGATGAGGCCAGATCTCAAGAGGCCGTACAAAGCGTTTTTGCCTGCTGTTTGGGCTAGAACAATCTTGTCGCTGGCACTTATCGCTGCTCCGTTCGTGCGAGGCCGTGGTGAGAGCAGTGGTGACCATTTGTTCAGGGTGACCTATGCGATGGTGGGAATATCTGTGTAAGTCATTCCACGTTCCGGGTCTATTCGTAAGAGCATTTCCGCGGTAATGGCTAAATTGCTAACGATACCAGACTCGTATTCGCTGTGTTGTATTGGCTTGTTCTCGTTGTGATCCTCCCCAAGATTGGAAATTACCGGTTGGAGGAGTCTACGGATGTGCTGCAGGACGGCACAACCATTACGAAGCTTGTACACGTTCCACTAGAAACTAGATAGATTATCTGTTCATTTGCTTCTAGATGCAGATTTTCTTTTCGCTAGATAGAGTTCGGTCTGCACATCAGGGGATGTTGGCATGGCAGCATTGAGCCGAGAGGGGGTCAGGAGATCAAGAGCAAGTAAGACGCCAGGCGTCTAATCAGGTACCATTAATTAACTTTGCAAGGGAATTCTACATCTCGGATAGACCAATGTTACCGGCGGGTTCAAGATTGAAGCCATCCCCATCATGTAACAAATCTCCCGTGCGTTATGGCCGATGCTGTGTGCAATGCAGATTATGACCATCGGAGATAATATCTCGCAGTTATCTATCTGATGGTTCGATGATTTCCAAAGTTGATTAACAATCTTCATCTGTTCCACGCCGAAGTTAGCCAACAGAAGCCATTGTCTGTTGCGTCACCGATGGCGTGACTGGTCACTACCGCGGTCCTCCGTCTCTGACAAATCCCCTGACGGGAGCTTCAACCCCGCATGGCCGACATCCGGGACATCATGAAGCCCGGCCTGTCCTGGTGCAGGACATGAAGATATAAAGCCAATGTGAATAACCAGCAGTCTAAAAGAAACAATATCTGCACTTTCCACCAATCGACTTGTCATATACCCAAACACCTCCAGTTCGACACCATGGCCGCCGCCACCGTTGCAACCCCTGTTCTCCCTGCCTCCAATCTGGGAGCGGCTCCTCAAGTCAAGCAGCAAGATAGCAAACCCGCAAAGCACAACGTCAAGACCACCTTCAACTACTACAAGGACCCTGGCGATGGCTCCGCTCCGGCTCCCTTCTACATCTCGCAGCCGCTTTCTGCCCTCACCAACCGCCCGAGTGTTCAACAAGAAGTCGTCGTCACAGACATCTCTGGCGACGAGGACAAGTACACACTTGACTCTCACGGCTTCCAGCTCCACCGCCATGAGAGCAAAGAAATGGATTTCGCCGATGACGATCAGATCAAGGCGCAGTATTACCCCGAGGTGGAGCAGCTGCTCAAGGATGCGTATGTCTAATATCATATTCTTGTCTCGTGTAATATCTCCTAACAAAAGTGAATACAGGACTGGTGCCAGCCGCATCTTCATATTCGACCACACCATCCGCCGCGGCAACAACGATATCCGTGACCCCGACGCTCCCCGCCGTGGCCCAGTGAGAAGTGTTCACATCGACCAGTCGTACTCGGCCTCCGTGAACAGAGTCCAGTATCACCTGCCCGATGAAGCCGACCAACTCCTGCAGAAGCGTTTCCAAATCATCAACGTATGTTTTCCTTTCTGTCTCTTCTATTAATAACAGAAGCTAACTTCGAGACACAGGTCTGGCGCCCCATCAAAACGATCCTCAAAGACCCTCTCGGTATTGCAGACGCAAACTCCGTCAGAGAGGAAGACCTCGTCGGAGCCGCCTTGATCTACCCTGACCGTGCGGGCGAGACATATGTCGTCAAGCCGAACCCGGCTCATAAGTGGTACTTCAAGTACGCCCAGACGCCCAGCGAGGTCACGCTCATCAAGTGCTACGACTCGGTAGAAGCTCCGGGGGTCGCGCGGCGGGTTCCTCACTCTGCCTTTACAGACCCTGCCGAAGAGGACAAGTACCCTCGTGAGAGCATTGAGGTTCGGACTCTGGTGTTTTATGACTAGTTGTACACGGACGAGTTCAGGGTTTTTTTTTTCAGGCGATATTAAAGTCGAGAATGTTTATCAAGGTATCTCCAATACAAACACAGATGATCAGTCATTATAACCGCTGCGGTCCTTCTTGAGTGTGTTGTAGGTACTTTCAAGCCTAATCATTGCTTTCATTACATTTAACAGGGTATATCTATCGTGTACAAACACTGAAGCCAATGCTGTCGCTCCCACCTCCTTCCACCTTATTTCGCGCGCTTGACGACAAAAGCACCACGCTCAATCGTGTTGATGAGAATGAACCCGCTCTTGAAGAAGGGGTAGTGACTCCAGGTGCCGACAAAGTCAATGATACCACCATTAGGGAGAGAATCATCCTCAGGGTACACATCAAAGAAGCCAACCTCCTTGACACGGGCACCGGTTGGGTCTCTGGGCAGAGAAGAAACGTCGAGAATACGCAGACCAGCGCCGTAGTTGCTCTGGTAGGCAAAGTTGTTGATGACGAACTGGTTGTGGTCGATACCGTAGGCCGGGCTGCGGAAGAAGCCGGTCTGCTTGGGCGCCTCGAGCTTGCGGATGTCCCAGAAGTAGGTGATGGGATACCCGGACGCAGCAGGTCCGCGAGCGTTGACCTCGTCGAGCTCGTCGTCGAGGACCAGGAATTCCTGCCAGTTGGTGTTGGTTACCCAACCTTGATGAGTGTCTGTGGGGAAGGAGTTAGTTTCTGCCGTTGTGAAAGACGTATAAAGTGGTGGGATGACATACAGCTAGCACCCTCGTAGCTGGTGCGGGAGATGATGTTGGTGGCGTTCTTGTCAGTGACATCGTAGCTAGCTCATTTGTCAGTGATGTTGTTTCTCTTCATCTTGGCTTTCCTGCGTGTTGACTCACATGGTGAGGGTATCCTCGTTGTATCCATAGCAGATATCACGGCCCCAGTACTTGATGTCGGGGCCACGGTAAGTGAGGCACTGGGCATCGTGGACGTAGCCATCACCAGCAGCGCAACCCAGGGTCTTGGGCTTGTTGGGGTCCTTGAGATCAATAAAGATCAGACCGGAGCGGCAATCGCTCGTCCGGGGAGCAGCACCGACGGCAACGGCGTACTGCTTCTCCTCGTTGACGACCACGTTGTGGGTGCGGCCGATGGGGAGGTCGTTCCACCAGCTGGTGACGTCCTTGGAGGGGTCGAACGTCACGGGCTTCTTGGGGTTGATCTTCTGGAGCTGATACACGCACAAGAGATTAGTTGACGTAGTTTTCGGTCTGAGAGGTGAGTTTCATTACCTTGCTCATGTCAAAGACCTGAACACCGTGGTTGACGGCCTCAGATCCAATGATGATGTAGTTCTTGTAGCCTCTGATCTCGCGCCAGATGGCAGGCTCAACACCGGTGGGCTGGGGCAGGCGACCGAGATAGATCAGCTTGCCCTTTTTGCTGATCTCAGCAAAAGCAGCGCCGTCAGCTTGTGCGATAACCACGAACTCGCGTCCATCACGGCTGGTCCATCCCCAGGAGGAAGACCCCTCGCCAGTGGTACTGCCCAGATCGGCGTGCGAAACGAAGTCATAGAAATCAACCTGTTGATCTCAGTCAGCACCAGTTTTTATAAACCTGAATCTGCAAGGAGAGGGAAGTAACGTACATCCTTGCACTTGAACGTCTGCATGGCATCGCCGGGCACGACAGCAGCGACGCCATTCTTGCAGCGGATAGCGCCGTCGGCACCGCGGGACTTCCACTTTCTCGAGTTGTAGTCGCCTGCCTTGCTGTGCTTGGCCCACGAGCTGTGCTTCTTGGCCATCAACTGCTCGTGGATGGCACCACTGTCGTAGATCTTGGACACCTCGGGGTCGGGCTGCATCTCTTTGGCGACGACGCCATGGGACAGGAGAGCCGTGGCCGCAAGGGCCGCAAGGGAAAAGGTTCTCATCTTGGACGTTCGAGGCTATTGATGACTGGACGGTGGACCACGAGAAGCACTGGAAGGAAAGACTTTAGATGACGGGACATCGTGATCCTTTTATGTCGATGATCTACATTCTCTCTGACCGTGGAATTGATTCCCCTGCATCAATCGAGATGCTATCTGCAGTGCTTCCATGTCTGCTTTCTTCCATGTTGCCCGAAGCTCCTAGGTGCCAAGAACTGACTTGGATCGAAAGAAGCAGGTCACGTATGCCGTGCTCGTAGGACAGCATACGTTGGTGCTAGGGGGGTTCCTGTGGTGTTTCTATCTTTGAAGTCGATCTCAATATCGCCATGAGCAGGCATCCAGTTCTAGGCCGTTACAGCCAACGTCCCCCCGGTCTATCACTAGTCTTTTCTCCTTCCTGATCGGGGAGGTTGTCTCCGCGGTCTGCCAAGCATGCCGTCCGAACTCCAAGTGCGACCAGAGTGCAACGTGGGTCTTACTATGCTGTCGTGTAGACTCTCGGCAGTTGAAATGCAGAACAAATTGGTTTTATTTGGAGATACATCTTTTGCAGCTGAGCACCTTGGAAGAGATACTGGCGGTTTTGGTCGTTTGGGATGGAAATTCGGTTCCCGGGTCGTCAAAGTAAACAAGCTGAAGCCACAATCACTGCAAGGCGGGAAGCCAAGCAAGAGCTCGGTATTGCACCATCTCTTGGCGTGGGGAGAATGGGAAGAAGCGGGACCAACGGGGACCAGGAATCAAATAATGCGACCTGGTTTCTCTCCTTCCACTTCGAGATCTTGACATCCAGATGGCAGTGTCTTGTTCAGGATGGCGAATCACTGCCTCTCTCCACTTCACGGTTACGCTCTGGGGAAGGCTTGTTCCCTGGACAAGAACTATTTCTCGAGCTTGCGCCAATCATGCGGCTCTCATCGGCGGTCTACTGGTCTCGGCATACCAGAGTACTGGATTTGTGGTTGTTTGGAAACAACACCGGTGTTGTCTTGGGAACATGCATCGGGCTTGTACGAAAAGATAAGATGGAAAAGGTACAATTGCATCTGAAGGATCTCCATTACCAATTGAAAAGCTCAAGATGTAAAAGTTTTGCTCCGGTGACCCCCATGTTCCCTCATCTGGTAAATGAGAGACGTCGCCTCCCAACTTGAACCCCCAGGTCCAACGGACATCGCATCGCGGCGTACGTGTACAGCCAACTCTCACTTTTCCCTCTCCTTCCAAACCTAGAAAGCTTGTCGGTCATAAGCACCTTGATGGGAGGATAGAGTGGTATCTACTCTACACTTTTCATATTACTTGCATTTGCCCCCCAATAGCCTGGCGGGCCTAGACCTCCCAATCCAGCATCTGTGAGTGTGCACACTTGTATGGCAGGTAGTTGGCAATATGGTACTGCTGACCTTGTAAAGAGACCGAGGTGTCCGCGTGTTACATTGTAGGTGTACGTGTAGGCTCTAGTCCGAAATTAAAGATCTATCATACTATATGATATGGATGTCCGTGTTGGCCCTCAGCAGGCGCTACACTCCTTTAGATTTTGAACGTGCAATGATTGGGTGTTCTTACACCGCTTGAGATTCACTATCCGGTTGTTTGCATGCGTTTGCTTTGCACTGACACAAACCGAAACTGGCATGACGATGAGATACGATACCTGAATGTGGAGGATGAGAAGTCTCATCAGAATTTATTGGGTTCAACATTGCTTGCAAGAGAAATACATGCTTCACAAGAAAAAAAAACGAAGCCAAACCACCTGAAATACATATCAAAGACGCAGACAGGCCCAGCTCAAGCAACTCTCTTCATAGTAACCTTGGCCAGATATCCAGCAGCTCTAGAACTCGTAGAACTGATGGCGAGCTGATACTTGACGTTGGCCACCCCAGTCACAGCCACGTTGACGGTTCTAGTCCTTGCCCCCGTATTCCAAGCAGTCGTGCCGACTTTCCTCCAACTCCATTCAACCCCCGGCTCGGTCTCCACGCTCACTTGCAAGTTTTGCCCGCCCTTGATCGTAAAGACGTTGATGCCGCCCTTGAAGGAATCAATACTGACGCTCTTCCAGTAATCATCCCCCACTGACGGGATGTTCACAACCCCAGATTGGTCCCTCGATGGCACACCACCGTTGGTGTTGCCGATCTTGTGGCCCGTGGGATACTTGATCGTGCCGTCAATCGAGGCCAGGATAAACTTGTGCCAGACCGTCGGGGTGATCTTTGTATCTGCAGACAACGAGGTGCGTTCCTGAGCATACGTTTGCTTATTCGGATGCAGCCTCATCCAGTTGTGCACATCTGCCACCGACCACCCCGCCAGCTGATCAGCAAAGTGAAAGAACAGCGAAGCCGATTCTGCGTTGCGCCACAGAGGGACGCCGTATTGGTACTCTTCGGGGTATCTCCCTCTGTTGATAAATCCAGGCTGCGCACGGTACGTCAGGCCGTCAAAATACCGAGCGATGCCTCTTCTCCACCATTTGTTTCCGTCCGTCCAGGTTGTGACGGTGGGTTTGTGGAACTGTTCGACGCACTGGTACATGGCCGCGATGAGATCTTTCTGCAGAACCGTGATGGGGTCAGTGTTCCAGTCGGCAGGGAAGTTGAAGAGGATGTAGCAAGGGGTTTTGATGCCGGAGTTCTTGTCGTCGACTTTGACTGTTTCTCCGACACCACCCCAGGCAATACCGACGTGGATCGTCAAGGGAGTGTTGACGAAGGAACCAAAGGTCACAAGCCCCTTTTTGATGGCATCGAAAGCGCCATTGACGATTTCGTTGTAACGGGGACTTGTCTGCCATGCTCCCGGAATCTGATAGAGGCGGGCTGTCGTGGAGCCACTCGTGAAGACTTTGGTTGCCGCATTGCTGCACGATTTCCCTGCAAGATCTTGGTAGCCATTGGGCAGGTCACCTCTCCACAGTGGGCAGGAGAATTGTTGGGCAAATGTCGACCCGAGAAGGGCAAAGCCCACCAGCAAGTTGCGGAGCGCCATGGTGAGTGATGTGAAGACAGATTTGAAAAGGAGTTGCTACTGAAGATGGACCATTTGCGAACGGATTAGACTAACGCGTCGTTCTCTTCAAATAACCAAGTCGGGCAGGCTGCCTCCTTTTCCCATATTAGGGTCATAGCATCAACAGTTGAAGCCATCATTTCCAGAAATATCAAGGAACCCCTGAATCACCCGGCCGCAGCAAAAGCCGTTGCGGCGGTCCCATCAGCCTTTGCTTGGAAGCGGACCAGTTGACACTCTTGATTGGAGTTTCCCGAGAATTGGAAGGCTGTTGACATTGATTAAGGAGCCAATGAGTGGAATCTTGTGTCTGTGGAAATATGTTTGAGAGGAAGCATATCTCCATCAGCCGTATCTTGGCCTCGGGGCTGACCTCACATGCGTGCCTCACATGGTAAGCAGCCACAGTTACACCAAATCGACTGACAACTGACACCAACACCACAGAGGTACAAAAGCTTCCTGGACGTGGTCGTCAATGCCCTCCTGCTGTGTGAAAAGGGGGCATTCAAATGAGGCTCTCATCCCGAGACCTTGAAGTGCCCATCCATGGACTGTAACCCACGATGCATGACGGTATCTGACTCTATCATAATCCAATCACCCGTCATATGTTAGTTCATTCTATCGGTAAACACCATCACACCCTAACACGCATGTGAGCCACCTTGTACCCAGAAAGGAGAGTCACTACCAGCCAAGCAGTGAGCCTGGTTTGTTGCCTCGGATGAGTGGCATTTCCCTGTGCGGGCTCACTGACGGGCTATAAAAGGTGTCCCCTAGGGTGCTGTTCTGATGCCACCATCGTGGAGATGTATAAACGACGCATCCAGTGCAGTCAAGAGGATGAGCAAGCAAAGATAGGGTGACACGACATGTGGTCGAAATCGGTCATGTAGAATCTGGAGTGAGTCGCGCCAACTTGCTGGTGAAAGACTACATGCTCCACGAAATGAGCTGTCTTCGTGCTTTCAAAGTTCGGAATGCAACAAATGAAAGGCGTTCTACCTTCTCCAAGGCAAGCTGAAGAGCTGTTCATGATTCTCAGATTGTCAGCAGAGACAGAGTGGGTGTCCCAAATGACGCGATTCCAGTGTGGAAAATCGCCAGTGCACGGGCCACATGACCGCTGAAAGCTCTGCAAACTGCACCGCCCAAAAAAAATGTCGGGATAAAATTTGGAACCCGTGGGACTTTTCGATGTGATAAATTCGCCGGCAGCAGGAAGCAGGAGTTATATGACACAATATCGAAATTATGGAGATCGATAGCGATGTAGATTCCAGATTCCTGGACGGCTCGCACCAGTTCCTCGACTGGTTTCGGTCGCTGCCCGGTGCGACCTTTCACCAAGACATCGCCATTGAGGATCTGAGGGGGAGGAGCGCCGGCAGGGGCATTGGTAAGTCGCATCATGGGAGGGTCCTTACCCTCACTCAACTCGATTCACATGTTCTGACGCCTTCCCAGTTGCCAAAGCCGATATTGAACCAGACACCGTCCTGTTCACCATTCCCAGAACCAGCATCCTCTGCGCGGCAACATCTCCACTCAAAAATCTCATCCCAGACGTGTTTGACCTGGACAACCAAGATGCAGACTTCTCCGATGACGACGACAATGAGAAGGAGGACGACTCCAGTTCCCCATCACAAAACTCATGGACCCTCCTCATCCTCATGATGATCTACGAGCACCTCCGCGGCGACGCCTCGCCATGGAAACCCTACCTCGACATCCTGCCAGCGACCTTCAACACCCCCATGTTCTGGACCGACTCTGAGCTTTCCGAGCTGCAAGCCTCGGCGCTCGTCGCCAAAGTTGGCAAAGCAGACGCCGACATGATGATCGCCTCCAAGATCTTACCCGTCATACGGGCCCACTCATCCATCTTCTTCCCCTCGGGCGCGAGCAGCTTGAACGACGACCAATTAACCCAGCTGGCGCACCGGATGGGCAGCACCATCATGGCGTACGCCTTTGACCTCGAGCAAGACATTGAGATCCCCGAAGAAGGGATAGAAAACGACGACGAGTGGGAAGAAGACCGCGAGGGCAAGACGATGCTGGGCATGGTGCCCATGGCGGATATTCTCAACGCGGACGCAGAGTTTAACGCACACATCAACCACGGCGCGGATGTTCTCGAGGCTGTGTCCCTTCGACCGATCAAAGCTGGAGAAGAAATCCTAAATTTCTACGGCCCGCTGTCCAATGCCGAGTTGCTACGGCGGTACGGGTACGTGACGGAAAAGCACGCGCGGTGGGACGTGGTCGAGTTGCCGTGGGATCTGGTGGAGCAACTTTTAAAAGAGAGGTTCCCGCTCAGGGAGGGAGAGTGGGAGAAGGTGCAAGAAAGACTACGGAGCGACGACGATGAGTTTGAGGAAGGCTTTGTTCTTGAGAGATCAAGTCCGGACCCTTTATGGACTGGCCACTTCGATGGACCTGCCGTCTTTGACCACCTCCCCGAAGAGTTGACCGAGCAGTTCAAACTGTGCCTTAAAGCCATCAAAAAGGTCACCGAGGGGAGGAATATCCTGGCGGCGAGGGCCCTCGACGATAAAGGGCTGCGGAAAGAGATATTCTTCGAGACGGTCCTTAAAGCGATACTCACAAGGGAAAGCCAGTACTCGACCAAGTTGCAAGAGGACGAGCAACTTCTCAACACCCCCGGGCAGATTACGGACGAGAGGCAAAGGATGGCCGTCTGGATGAGGCGGGGAGAGAAACAAATTCTGAAAGAGGCCCAGACCTGGATTAGACAGGAATTGGAGACAATCCGGAACAAGGCTTCGCAGCAGGAGGATGACGGCCGCGCGGCAAAGAGGAGAAGGGCCTAGATGTCGAGAAGAGTAATAGATTAGAGTTTCCATTCGGTATTTCAACATACCGAGGCAAAGCATTAATATATGGTATACCCAGTAGTTCTATCGTGAGCTGTCTGTGCAGCTGCTCCGTATCCATTCGTCCCACCCATGTCCATCCAGCGCTAGTTGTGATACACAAGCAATTATTTCTTTCCTGAACCCTGGTCCAGTAACTCCCAACTCCCCGATAAAACAACCCCGGCACTCTAAGCCTTTTGCTCTTCCGGTTCCTTTTTCTTCTTCCTGATCAACCCATCACCCAAAACGTTCACCGGCCTCTCCTCAAGACCATTGGACACCGAAACTGGTGGCTGATCCTGGCTGGACTCCTGGGACGAGCCTGGTTTCCTCCTCACGAGCCCTGTTAGGTTGTTTGCCGCTGGCGCCACAGTGCCCCTCTGGCTAGTAGCACCGGCGGCAAATATGTTTTCTCGGATCCTCGCCTTGCCCATCACAACTGCCCCCCATCGGTCAGCGCCGGTCCCTGCCCCTGCCTGGGCGATCCAGCGCCTTGAGCTACTAACTGCTTTGTCCAGCGTCGAAAAGTCCAAGTGAAGCAGCAGCTCGATATCTCTTTTGTATTCGGATTCCTCCACAACTCGGTCGCCACGTCCTTCGACAGGCCAGTAATAGCACGGGGTCGACGTCGGTCGTTCGAGGAGATAATTACGGAGTTGGCGCTTGACTTTTGGCTGGCGAGGGATGATGACGCCCGTCAGTTTCTTCTTTTTCTTTTTATCTTTTCTCTTTTGACGTATTGGTTGGTCCGGTGTGGGTGTCGCGGGCTCAAGGTCGTGTTTCAAAGGGCTGCCTTTGTTCGAGCGCGGGGTCTGGGCGAGGACATCGACACGGCGGCGCGGCGGCGTGCTTGGAGGGTTTTGAGAGGAAATCGGCGCACCATTGAACGGTGAGCTGAGGGTGAGGGTAGGTGGCGGCTGGGTGGCAGCGTGCTTCTTTTTCGCGTCAAAGACCAGCCAGATGAATCCTGTAAGGCGGCCACTGGAACACTCCTGACGAAAAGACATCATCTCCCAGAACTGCTCGAGGTCCCGGACGCTCGCCCACTTCCACACATCCTTCTTGCGCTTCGAGATTTCTTCGTCGAGCTCGTCGCGGAACCGGGATTTGGGGTCGTCGGGGTATCGAGGGATGAGGCAGCGCGGCGGGACCCAGTCGAACTCGTCGGTGTAGTGTGAAATCTTTTCCAGAGGATGGCCGATAACCCAGTTGTCGGCGCTCGCGAGAGTCTTTGGGATGAAAGCTCGTGTAGACCCAACTTCCAAGCCAGGCACCAGTAGATATCCCTTCGGAGTTCCCCACGACTTCTTGGCCAGGCCCTCCATTAGGGGGTTCAGCACTTTGCACCACCACTTCACGAGGCCCCTATCGTCGAGAACATGTTTCCCGTCATTTTCGACGCTGCCCGGAAACAAGTACTGTGATTGGGCGCGCGCAAAGAGGTTGACGATTGTCTGTGTGTTCTTCCGCCGGCGGTGTTCGAGGAGGTATGCGACAAAGGCCCCGCAGACTTCGCGGATGGGCGATGGGGTGCCCTTTGGAAGCTTTAAGAGATGAAGATACCCGGTAGAATCGGCTTTCGCGACAAACAGGGTTGTTGAGTAGGCGGTCGTGAAGATGAAGATCTCGACGGCGAAGACGAGCACCCACTTTCGGGGTTCGGACGAGCCCTTGGCCTCATCGGCGCCAGGCGATGTGCGCTTCAGCGAGGGAGCAGCATTGGTTTCGGGATCGATCGAGATAGCCAAAAAGTGACTTTCTCCGAATGTTTTGTCTGGTCGCTCGCCTGGTGGGGCTGAACAAAGAGGTTCGGTCTTGGTGGGAGGAGTCGAGAGGTGGTAGACGCCAAACTTGAAGCCTTGCGGCAGCACCAAGGCCAGTCTGTCGCGAAGTGTCTCGGAGCTGCTGCTTGATGTGGCCGGGGGCGTGGCGCTTTTGAAGGCGCGCTTCAATGCTAAAGATCCTATAGAGGAAGAAGTCATCGCATCGAGATGATTGCCCGCGAAAAGGGCAACGAGGTTATGCTAATGACCGACCAGCTAATGCTGCAGGATCCCGATGTAATTGAAGGGAGCTCGAGGTACCTCGCTGGACTAGGGAGCAGCCCAGTGGACACTGCAAAGTTGGTGGGGACGGTTTCAACAGAAGGGTCCCAGCAGTGCACGCCTTGTTCCTTCAAATTGACCAATGAGACGCGATATTCAAAGTCGCGTCTGGGACCATCCTGGTCAATGTGAGGGAAAGATCAGTGGGGCAGCGTGGGAGGTACCGGCTCCGACGTTTTACCGCAGGAGCTTTCAGGTTGGAGGTGGGTGGCCCGTGTGGAAAAAATTACAGAGCGAATTGGGATGCAGCGACGAAAAGGTGTGTGTGTGTTGTTGAGAGGTTCTGGAAATCGGATTGGGACGGGTTTATTTTTCGACTTTGGATTCAGCGCCAATATACCTCGAGTTTCACTGCAACTATAGACGCCCTGCCGACGAAATCAACATGGCGCTCAAGCCCACGAGGTCGGCGTTTTCCACCGCCTGCAAAGCCCTCAAGCAATGCGCCCGCCCCTCATCATCACCATCGTCGGCTGCCAGCAGAGTCGCCCCAGGATCGATCCGCCAAATATCCACAGACACAGAGCCGCCGGCGACGACACCACCGACAGGGAGCTTCGCTTCTAGTTCTATCAATGTCGAGCCTACCGTGAAATCCGAACACTTGCCAAGATGGGCACACACACCAAAGAGGATGCTGGGTCCGGGTTTCTCGATTAACCTCGTTCGGGATCCGACACGGAAGATCTGGGCTGTCAACGAGGACCCCGAGAAGCTCGACGCCATGTACCTTCGTCTTCTCGGCAACAAGGGCGACAGGATGCTTCCAGACGAGATCAAGTGGCTTGCTGTAACACACAAGAGTTTCGACCAGGGAAGGAGAGGATACAACACAAGGCTGGCATATTTCGGTATGTCTGCCGGGCAAATGGGAGGATTGGATGAGTGGTGACTGACTGTTTGCTGTTCTTCTTCAGGCCGCAATATTCTCGCTCTCGAGACCACACGAAGCGTTCTCGTGAGCCCGCTGAAATCAGAGATCAAGGTCTTGGATCTTCACAACCGCCAGCCGTTCCACCACCCGAACCTGGCCAACTGCGACAAATTGATTGCGACGCAACCACAAGATCTCATTTCAAAACACAAGATGACCAAGCTGGCAACGAATGTTGGTCTAATGGAAGTCACACGGTGGAAACCAAAGATGGTATGTAGTTTCTCGTTGTTCTGCCGCTGTCTGCTTTTGCAATGACTAACGATGGGTTGCAATTACTAGCCCGAGGATCTCGAAACGTCCGGTGTTGAAGTCGTCCTTAACACATCGATTCTCGCCATTATCGGAGCAATCTCCCTCCAGCATGGTGCCGAGGTCGCCCAGCGCGTCGTCCGCGACAAGATCCTCAAGAGGCTGGAGACCTTGTAGTGGCGGCAAATAGAACTGTATAATTTTCTGTAACATACATGGCGGGCAAATAAAAGGATGTACACAAACATATATACGAACACACACCGAGAGACATAATATGACCGGGATTTTGCGCATAGCAACGGCGCCATTGTGATGCGCAGCCAGCGTGGGAGGTGAGTACGGGGCGATTCTAACCGTTAGCTGACTTGCAAAAAAGTAGCAGATTGCGACGGTTTTCGAGACGACAAAGCCCAGAAACTACTGCCACCCCTCCTCGAACGAGATATCGGCAACCTTCATCTCCCCCCTTCCGACCCTCATCCAACGTCCGCCACCACCGTGTTCCGAGTCCATAAACTGTTTCGCGAACCCCATAAAGCAATCCTGCTCGGCATCTGCCTTGCGGAGCACACACCTTCCGCCGCCCCACTCCAAGGGAGGCGCCCTTTCGGGGTACCGGAATAACACAAACTCATCAATATCCGCAAACAAGGTCCGCGCAAACGCCCGAAGCGTAGCCGCCCCGACCGCGTGAGCCCACGGCGCCGCTGACATGGCGATCTTGCGCAGTCCCACCCTCTCGGCGTGCTTTTTGGAGCGCCCCGCCGGATCCTGCTCCCGGAACCAGTCCAGGAGGTTTTTCAGCCGGGTATAATGCAGGTCACCCAACAACACTACCGTGTCGTGCTCTGGACTGATGTGCAAGACTCTGTCACTCAACGTATACAGCACGCTGGGCAGCTCGATCGTTTGGCCTTGGAACTCAACAGTCTGCTGCCGGCTGATGGGTGCAGCGAGGCGCAACGAGATGGTATAGTGTTCCAAGGCAGCACACCGTCCTTCGGTGTTGACGGAGAGTGCTGCTGGGTTGATGGACGAAGATCGCCATTTGGGAGTGTTGCCCCAGTTGTCAAGATCGTCTCTGTCTGCGTAGTGGGTGCGGCGCGTGTGCAGCTCTACTGTTCTTGGGAGGAATGATAGGTGCCTGGGCCTTGTCAGAGATATTGTGGTTCAAGGTTGACTGTGGAAGTGGGGGGTGCATACCATATCTTGAGCCTCAACTCGGGAGGTAGAAGAGGGAAATAGCGGAACGTTTCACCCTCTATTTCCTCTTGTGAAGTACATACTAGTGGCGTTGACAGCGTTGTCTCGACAAGGTTTGGTTTGGGTTCCACCTCAGTTGTAGCATGTAGTAGAGAGAAGGTTGGAGTAGGTGGAAGCTCCACAACGGACAACATGGTCGGTTTTGGAGATGCCCCAACGGGCTCCCTATCAGTAGCACTTGGCTTGAGTTCTTTCGCTGTCTCGGACAGGACTTCGGGGGCTGTGATGCCGAGCTTGAGACGGGATATTTCAGCCACGACGTCGGAGCAGCTGTTCAGTACCATATCTGTGGTACAGTACTGGTCATCTAGCAACCATGTACCACACAAAAACCTTGATACTTTTGGTATTGTATTCGGGCTGTTCCTTCTTGCTGTAGTTGAGTCTCGTCCTCAATTAATTTTTCCAATATCAGAATAGTCTATGATCGTGATAAGACCAGTCAGTGCATATGTGTTGTAGGAACGACCTTTAACACCCAAGTGGACCCTGCGCTCAAGTAGGTATCACCCAAACGACATGTTCTGGGACTCGTAGGGCGCGCACAATAGATGATGTAAATCAATGAACAAAGCCCCGTTGTAACCGATGAAGACGGATTGACCGCATGGGTGTGTGTTCTCCGAATCTTCGGGCTGACACAAATTGAAGGCTGATGACTGCCTTGGCGGTGAGACTGTGGTGTGGTGGGAGAGGTCCCCAACATACATCCAGGTCCAGCTGGCAAATCACGGCATCCAGAGAGACCCCTGTCGTCGGGCTTCCTTTCTGACAGAGTGAGCCTGGTGGGAACTTTGCTTTGCACCACCGTGACCACTATAACATCCGCCCATTTCTTCGGAGTAACCCTATGCAGATACGGCATGTCGGAGGAGCAGCGGTGTATCTATTGTAATGCTTGTTCAACTACCACGAGCGTTGTGCGAGGTTTTGGAGGGGTCGCGTGAGCATGACGTCATTGCGGCCTTTCGTGATGGTAGATAGATCTTCTGCTGAGGCCGTCGCGAAAGTTTGGAAGGGAAGTGCACCATTCAGTCAGTGCAAAAGAATCCAAATTCTTTAAAGGCTGATCAGGGATAGCAAGCTGAGGGGAAATATCCTCTAAAGCATGAATCTCGGATGGGGTCCTGTCAAGGTTATGAGATCTTCAAAAGCGACGTCTTCAAAAATCCCGCCAAGGTGCATGTAGCATCAACGGAGTACCAACGAAAAAAAGAGGTGGTTTATTATGCTCAAGTACAGATATCCAAGATTCCGACTGTCAGAGTCTCCGCACCTTCATCCGCATCCCATCCACCGGCTTGGCCGTAACGACTTGTGACTGGAAAGAAAGTAAAATTAGCTTCTGACACACATATTAAAAGGTTGTCACCGTAGAAACACTTACATTGTGAACCGAAGACTTGACCTTGTAGCACCGCCCGTTCTCTTCCAAGATCGGTCGCCCCTTCTCATCCGACTCCAACTCACCGAGGCCGACCTTGGTGAAATCGTACCGCCGAGAAACGCAGGCAATAATGACGCGTGCCTCAATCGTAGCCAAGTCCTGACCGATGCAGTTCCTGGGACCGCGCTCAAAGGGCCGCCATGCTGCCGCTGGGAACCTCCTCCCGCCCTCCTTTTGATCATCGGTGTTGGACGAGGAAGACATGATGCCGCTCTTGTCACCCAGCCACCGCTCAGGAATGAACTCGTTGGCCGTCTCTCCAAACACTCTTGGGTCTCTTTGAATCATGAACGCGCAGTTGTAGATGACAAGCCCGTCGAGACAAACGTTCTGGCCCTCGGGGGTTGTCACAACGAAATTGGTTCCGGGAGCAGCCATTCTGGCGGTGGAAGCCGGAGGCCACAGTCTGAGTGCCTCCTTGATGACGGCTGAGGTGTAGGTCATACGGTTGATCAGTTCTTCGCCACCGGGAGCAAGCAACTTCTGACGGATGACGGCAGGGTGAGTTTCAGGCCCGAAAATGCTGTCGAGTTCGGCGTTGACGGCTTTTCTGACGCTGGGTGTGCGAGCCAGGGCGTAAAAGATCCAAGAGAGCAAGATCGAGGTGGTGTCGTGGCCGGCGAACAGGAAAGTTTTGATTTGGTCCACGGTCTCGTTGAGGAAGTCTTCGGATAGCGTTTCGGTGTCTTGAAGCGAGAGATTCAACACGCTCCTCGCGGTGGTCTTCTCCACAGGGGAGAAGTTGCGTTCTGCGTGTTTCTCTTGAATCATCTTTTTGAGCAAGACATCCACCTCTTTGCTGAGCTGCTGTCTCTTCCACTCCTTGCGCGGCTGCATCCACCAGGGCCAACTAAGGCCTGCTTTCTTTTGGTATGCATGCACAAGCTCCTCGTAGCGCTTGATGAATTCACCCTGGCTGCGAGAGCCGTCACTGGGATCGTGAAGCTGGGCGTCAAAGTCGATGCCCATGACGACAGCACCAATGATATCAAATGTCAGGTTAACAATCATGTCCATAAGAGAAAAATCCTTGCCGCTGGCGCAGAACCCGTCAAGCCTGTCGAGAAAGATATCTGTCTTGTCGAGAATGCAGGGCAGAAGCGTCATGAGATGTTGCGGAGCGAAGCCGGGGTTGTATCGCTTCCGCAAGCCCTTCCAGTCGTCTGATTCCCGCGTCAAGATGGATCGGGGGCCGATGAGGTGAACGAATTCGCTAAAGGTAGGACTCTTCGGGGTACTCCAGGGAAATAGTTTGGAGCTCTTGCTCACCTGCTCGGCGACTTCGTGTGAGGAGATCACCACCATCGGATACTGAAAGATGGGTCTGGTGTCGAGCAGCATGATGGGAGGGCTGCCGAGGTCTTTCTGCATGTCGTAGAGGACATGATCTGTGCCCAGTTAGCGGATGTTCAGACACCTGTGATCGTACAATCTGACATTACCAATATGTATCGCAGGCGTATCCTTCCATTTATTGAGATAGTTGTTCAGGACGGCCAGATTTCCCCAGAAGAATGAGGACTTGTGTTGAGGAAAAGCAGCATATTGCCGGTATCTGGTATAGTAAATTCTTTTGATGAGATATCCGATTACCAGCGGAAGCGCCAGTAGGATGAGGTTGCTCAACATGGTGCTGGTGAGGTTGTGGACTTGTGGTGGTTTTCATCGATCAGAGGGCACCAGCAACCCCTTTTGAAAGAGTTTGAGGAGTGAACCTGGAATCACACGATGGCCTCGAGTTTTTCAAACGGAAGTAACACCAGTGATGAATCTGAGGTGCCTGGCCCCGGTACCTGTCAGTTTCTATACCAGGTTTATAGCCGGGCACTAGGGACGGTTGTTTAGCGCTAATTATCGACATTGGATCCTTGGAGTGGGGTATTCTCTGGAGGTTGTTTACCTTTTGCCTCTGGCGATGTTCTCAGATCATTTTCATCACCGATACTTCGAATCTTGTCTTGCAGTTTGCTTAGAATTATGGACACCCCATCGAGATCCGACGCGCGGATAGCACAGTGTGAGCGGGGCGTGGTGGGAGCAAACCATCGGGGAACTTTTCTCCAACATCAACTGATCACCCTGACCATCCCGTCTCTCCAACCAAACAAGTTCCGTCTTGGAGAGCTTTGAAGCAATTACTTCGTACCATGTCTGGATCAAACTTCCATGCATCCAATTGCAGATCGCAGTGCATCTTGGCGCGTATCTTGGCTCTGGTACACCCGCCTGATGAACATCGATTCAGGATTTTTAGTTTGACGCTGTGCGACCATCAGCACTCAATTCCAACTCATAATTACAGGTAGCATCAACGATTCTCGTTTCCATCACTTTCCCAACCCCGAGAGTTCAGCAACGATCCATGAGCTCCCCGGCGATAAAGAACTTTGGGAAGAAAAACCAAATCGCCATGATCAGTGACCCGATTGGTTTCGAGCTTTTCGAGACGTTACACCCCCCCTCCTCTCCAATGCAACTTTATCGCGACCGAAAAGTCGCCTCTGCGGGGCGACGGGAGGAGGGTGTGGCTAGACGCCTGTGGTTCCGGATATATGCACTCCAACCGCGAAGCTCAGGTAGTATCCTCATGCACATCACCAGTGCAAATGTACAGTTGTCAATTCGATGTGGATAGCATCAGTTGTTGGCGACTCATCGAGGGTCAAACCTCAATGGTGAGCATTTCAGAATAAAACGGGTTGGTAATAACTTCTCAGTGCGTAGACTAACGCTGACATGCCAGCTGTCCTCATGTATCCAGACTATGCCCGTCTCCTCACCCTGATGGTGGCCTCAAACGACGGAATCCGGTTCATCGCATACCACTTGGTTCCCGGTTTCTCATCAGTCACCGCCTCGATATCATAGTGGAGCACCACATGGGCCAGCATGAGCTTCAACTCATTTGCCGCAAAGAACCGCCCAGGGCAGGCATTTCTCCCGTGGCCAAATGCCAGATAATCATTGCTGGTCGTGGCAAACGCCTTTTGCGCCCGCTTGATGTATCCCACGCTCTCGTCTTTGCGGAGTTCAGCAAACCGGAACGGCTTGAATTCCTGCGCATCATCGTAAACGTTCTCATCCTGCAGCACTGCATAACTGGGAACCGTAACCGTACACCCCTTGGGAATCTTGACGCCGGATGGAGTGGTGATGCCTTCTTTCGGCATGACGAGTCTCATAAGTCCGACGGTCACGAACGAGTTGAGACGCATCGACTCTCGCATCCATGAATCCAGCAGTGTCATCTGTGCCAGCGCTCGCTTGTCCCATTCCCCGCCGTGCTCTGCCAGCACATCCTCGATTTCTTTGCGCAAAGCGTTGACATCGGCCTTGTCGGCATGTGCCATCTCGAGCAGAGCCGACGTGATGGCAAAGGAAGAAGTATGGATTGCTGCAAAGTTTAGGAGAATGATCCTGCCCGCCAATGTCTCCAACTTCCAGTGGTATGGATCACCCATTTCTTTTGCCTGCTGGACAGTCCACTGCAAAAAGTCGTTCTTTGCTTTGATCGACTTCTTCTCGGGGTCTTGCTGCCTGGCGTCATACTCGTCGAGCCTGGCTTGAATCTCTGGGAAGATGAGCTGGTTAAAAGCCTTTGAATGGCGTTTCGCCGGGATGGTAATGAAATAGGCCGCCAATGGACGGATAACTGGTGAGAGAAGACGGAGGAGCTGAGAGGCAACTGGGACGTCTTGAGCATACGCCATTCCCAGTTCCAGATAATCAGGGTTCCTGCACAGGGGCAAGCCCACGAAGACGCGGTTCGTCACGCTGCCGATAATCCTTCGCAAGGTATCGTAGACGCCAACTTCTTTCCACCCAGTGCTGCTTCCCCAGAGTTGGTCGAAGGCATACTGTGTCTCGTCCGCGACATCCGGGACGAGGTTGCCAATTTGGTTGGTGAGGGTGGTCGTGATCAACTTGTGGTGGACGGGGTTCGTGACGAGGTACGGATCAGGAGAAGTGTAATCGGTTTGCAGCGACTCGATGGCCATGGCGTGCATGCTGAGCTGCGAGTCTGGTGCTTCATTGACAAACGAGATCTCCTCCCGGGGAAGATGAATGAGATTTGGGGTGCCAAAGATGGGAAGATGCACCGCTCTTCCACGATATCTGGTGTCGGCCTCCTGGCAGGCGCGCTGGAAGTCGAGCGTGTTGCGCCATGTTGCTTGAAGGTAGGGAAACCAGTCGCCCTCTTTTGCGCCCACGATGGGGATGTTTGGTCGTTTGGGGCCCGCAAAAAAGAGGTGGTAGATCAGATAGCTGCTGATGGCCAAAACAGGGGCGAAAACTGCTGGCCGGAGGATAATCTCGAGGAGCGCCATCTGTGGCGATGGCTTTAAAATTTATATTCAAAACAAAATGACGCGTTGGATGAAAGATTACCAGGCACCTTCACGCCACTCTGTCGACCAGCGAGTCAACAGATTGCAATCACTAACGCCAAAAGGTCAGGTCGGTCCTGATCTAATGGGTCGAAGATGCTGCGGGAAACGTCGAAACGCGGAAGAAAAATGGTTTTTATATAAGGTAGGTACAGTCGCAGCAGGACGCTCGAAAGTTCCGTACTTCTTTTCTTATGAGCCCCAGTTTTCGCCTCTCGCTGACGACCCCGTGTGAGGAAAGCAATACGCACCTCGTGCGTATGGGTGGTAACTTCCATCGCTCCTCGAAGACCCTGTTCTTGTGTGGGGGGAGGGGGAAAAGGTATGCTGTAATTGCAGGGGGTCGAAAAGGGACGGGAGCCTTGGTCGTACAGAGAGCCAACCGTTTCGTTGCATTTAACAATCCATTGCGACTCTGGACCCTTGTTCCACTCGGTCTGGGAGAAGATTGTCACCATTTTCACACTCGGTTCTGCAACTTTCCGATCTGGCATTTCCACTCCTCGCATCAGCCTGCATTAGCGCCTGACGCAGAGCGAGATAAACAAAGACAAGTTTGAACTTTAACACAACACGTCTACAGACCCATGGAGACAATGACGGCAAACTCGTTAATTACATGATCACAAAGAAATTCCAAACAAATTGCCGCTCGGCAGCGCTCACCATTATTACAGTACCACTGAGTGCCTGATACTGCATTTCGGCACTGTGCCTTTTTCGGGGCCAACGGCACATGATTTGCAATTCGAATGTGCCAACATACCGTACTTATCAAATGCGTCCCCATGTAGCTCAAGCGGTATCTTCGGTGAAAAGAGGGGAAGAAGAATTATCATCTCATTTTGTTTATGGCCACAGTGTTCCACATCACGTCTGTCCAAGGGGACCTTGTTTGGTATGCGCATCCGCAATGATTTGAAGATCAAGACCTCAACAACGAATATGTATAAGAGGTTTAGTGCTGATGTCTAGACCCAGATTAATGGAATGAAGGAATGCCCAGCATTTCCTCCTCAAAGCGAATTCGAATCAGTGGTCGGACTTGAGTCCGAAGGATGTGGGCTGAGAAACAACATCCATGCAGTGATTGCAGTCTGAGCTTGTCCAAAAAGCAAGTGAGATGAGGCGGTATCATATCGTGAAGATCACCACGACGGCGGCGGGGCCTTCTCACATCTCGGCCGACGTCTAGAGAAAGGAGAAACGACTTTTCCGAACCCGAGTGATCCAACATCTTCCAGAACACTGCTCACTGCCTTGGCGCCGGCTATATCATATCAAGCGTTATTATCCGCAACATCTACCACTCCGGCTATTCAGTCCGTAGCCTGGAAATGGGAACGAGCATGCAGAATGTATCTGTCTGCGACAGGTTAAAACACCAGAGAATGCTGGGCGCAGGTAACATGATGCCGCTTGCCAAGGGGAGAGCTTCATACGAACACCGTTGCAGGATGGGCGGACACTTTGAACACCAAAATCGACGAAGATGAACGTGGATTTGCTGTAAATATATTCAGATTTCTAGCTTCGTGACCTGTATAATTATAATCATGACCAGTAAGTAACTCCCTATAAGTCTGCCACAGATGTCGATTTACTCATCTAACTGCCGAAGAAACACATCATGGCCTTGCTGCCGCCTTCTTTCTAACAGCTTTGCATCTGGTCTCAGGACTCCAGGTAGCATGCCCAGCCGACGCTTTACACCCTTTTAAAACTTCCAGACAAAGCGGACTCCTCGTCGACAACGAGACCCCATCTTTGGACCTGCCGCACATCCCTTGGACCCATGCCCCATACTGCTCAGAATCGTTCACCGATACGCCAGGAGAAAAGTTTTGCGTATTCTCCTCGTCAGCGTACAACCTCCACTCGGGCATAAGCATCTTGACAGATCCTGAAACTGCCGCCGGTCTTGCACTCCAATTAAACGACTTGTCTTTACCATGGGCAGCTCGCCACCATTTGTCTCCCAGAGGCGAGTTTCGGCCGGACCCAGATACTGACTTGCCGTATACCCTTATTGATATCCCAGGGAAAGGAAAAGGGGTAGTGGCCACCAGAAAAATCAACCAGTTCGAGACGATCATGAAGGCGTACCCGGCGGTGATTGCAGATAATGTGTTTTTCCCTCAAGAAGAAGGCGATAGTGGGCAGGGGAACACCAGGGCTCGAAAGTTCTTCCAGAAAGCGCTGGAGCAGTTGGGGGATCTTGACAGGATCAAGAAGATGGCTCGAAGCAGAAAGGGGAAGGTCCATTTGCTGGAAGATGTCGTGAGAACGAATGCTTTTGGCATGACGATCAATGGTCGCGATTGCAAGGGCATGTACCCCGAGATTGCTGTGAGTGAACTTATCCTGTTGCATGGCTGTGAATCGACATGCTGACCAAAGGACACATACAGAGGCTGAACCACGCCTGCGACCCGAATGCCTTCCCAAGATTTACGTCCAAGGACCTGGCCATGACTGCTGTGGCTACTAGGGATATCTTGCCAGGAGAGGAGATTACCATCAGCTGTACAGTACCCCCATCTCCCCGTTCTCTTACTTCTGTACCCAGTTTCCTGACCGTCAAACGATATAGACATCCCCTTGGGCATGCCAAGTTCATATCGCGCCAAATCTCTCGGAAACTGGCACTTTGAGTGCAGTTGCGGCCTGTGTCAAGCGCCGAAACAAGCCCTGGAAGCGTCCGACTCCCGAAGAGAACAAATAGTGGAGCTGTATGTAGCAATGCAGGACCCGTCTACGACTCACGACCAACTGGTCGAGATGACCAGGGAGTTCATCGAGTTGGCCCAAGTTGAGAGGCTGATCACCAAGATTGGGGAGTACTACCAGGTGTTCATGAGGCTATACTACGAGAAAGGGGATCCACAGACTGCAAAGAAGTACGGGAGGGCTGCGCTCAAGTTTGCTGAGATATTTGGTGATCCTGATGGGGGCTTTTGTGCAGGGCTGAGGAAGGATTTGGATGTTTTGGAGAGGGTGATTCGGGAGTCTGGGGAGAGCTAGACTAGACTTCCTTGTGTCACGGATGGTCTGTAGATGGGTGACCGCACGGGGCTCATATAGGACTTCTTCGGGTTCTACGCATGCCGGTTGGTCCGCTCGCATTCTGGAAACACGTATGCAAGAATGGCGCGGAATCCGATATGCTACCAACCTTAGATGCCATACTCTATAGTAGAAGGTGTCACCTAGACGGTTTCGGCTTATGTAAGATGTCATAGTAAGGGCGAACATGCCTATACGCCCTCCGTCCATTCCCGACTATTTGCGCCGCCGCGGTAGTGGAGCGGGGTATTAAAGCGTCATCCATTGACGCGATTTCCGACACTGTCTCATCGATGATTTTTCCATCACGAACACCAACAGAAAGATATCCATACATACAACACATTCAAGATGGCCAGCGATGGTAACGAGATCGTCTTGATCGACCTCCCAAGTAGGGACCCGCGCAAAACATGGTCGTACAATCCGTGGAAGAGTGAGTCTTATTCGCTCTTATCCGTTATGGTCCCAAATCCGAGCCGGTTGCGAGATGTGAAGCTATCATGACCACACCGGACTGGTAAGCCTCTGAGGCCTCGTTGCAGAAGACTGACAACCGAGTGTCCCACAGCTCGACTGCTCCTCAACTTCAAGGGCCTGCCGTATAAGACAGAATGGGTTAGTAAACTGTCTACTTCCCACACACACCTTAACTCAAGCTGACACGGCATGATCCAAAACAGGTGGAATACCCCAACCTGAGACCCCGTCTCGAGCCCAACATCACCCCTCCGCCCGCCGACGACCCTTACACCAGCCCCACCATCCAGTTGCCGTCGGGTGAATACATCATGGACTCCTGGGCCATTGCCGACTACATTGAAGCATCTTACCCCTCGCCCCCTCTTCACTTGAAGTCTGAATACCTCACCAGGCTGAGAACTATCTTGACGGACCTCATGACGCCTCTCAGAGCCGTCTTTGTCCCGCTGGTCCCTAAGCGGATTCTGACAGAGGAGAGCATTCCTTATTTCGTCCGGACTAGAACTGAGGACCTCGACGGGATTGACCTGGAGATCTGGGCAAAGGAAAAGGGGGGAGACAGCGCTTGGCAGCAGGCAGAGCCGCACTTTAAGCAAGTCACGGCCATGTTGAAAGAGAATGAGGGCAGGTACTTTATGGGGGAGACTGTGAGCTATGTTGATTTTGTTTGGGCGGCGAACTTGTTGTTTTTCAGACGCATTGGGGAGGATGTGTTCCAGAAAGCACTCGAGATTAGTGGGGATGGCAAGGCGCATGAAGAACTGCTTGAGGGGGTGAAGGTTTGGGCCGAGAGAGATGACCACTGATATTGGCATCGGGAGATAAGGGGGAGATGAATAGAAGCCCATCGGTATCTAGAGAACAGACGACCGAAGTGCTATCTGGCCAATCTCCTCGGACGAATATACAAACTTGCCAGTGCCACCCGGCATTGATATGCTTTTAGGTTTAGTACGTCTATGCGCTTAGCTGCCACGAAGTGCCGAGTTCTTCCAAAAGCGTCCTTCATATTCGTCCTGTAACCTGTTCCGAATCTCGACGTCTTGCACCAATGGAGGCACGTGACTTTGCACAGGCACTAGACACCAGGGGCACAACCGGGGCATACCTATGCACATCCTGCGCACACCTGCCAACACCCACCGACATCACTGCGCCCCAACCAAGAGGCTACTATTGCAATTACAACCAAGGGTTCTTAGAACGACTACCTGTGACGAATCCCGTAACGCAGACTTTCTCTGATAAGGGATCTCTTGAAGGTATGCTAGGTAAGGTGACTCGGTGCAGCCAAAGGGTGCACGACAATGGATTGTCTCGAAGATAGTCCTCACAAGGTAAGGCAAAGGTGCAGTAGATTGTAGGGACTAAGTGTGTGATCCTATTGCTTGCTGGGGAGTCTCGAGATCCCTCCGGATGCTCGATCCTCCCCATCTATATAGTCCTCTGTTTTCTACCTTACATGTGTTTTTCCTATGTAGCTTGTATCCAGCCCGACGCGCCCGCCACGCCCGCTTCGTCGCCCGCGTCGTCCGTGTCGGGCCTCCCTTGATTGGCCCCCCTTGATTGGCCCGTAACCCTAGTTTGTCCCATTCCTCATCATCCAATGCGAGGTCTTGTCGTTTTGCTTGGAACTCAAATCCTTCCCATTCTGCATAGTAGGTCCTTGCACAGTCTTCCCAGATCTGGATTCCATGCTCCAGAACTTTGTCCTTGAAGAGGGGGGCCGCGTCGATCCTCTCATTACCCTTATGATCTGGTCTTCTGCTGAGTGCGTCCGCTCGGGCATTCTCTTTCCCTTTGACGTAGTGGATGCGGAAGTTGAATGGTGCGAGGAACTCGGCCCACCGTATTTGTCTTGGACTTAGTTCCTTCGTGACAAAATACTTTAAGTTCCGGTGGTCGGTAAACACATCAACTGGTTCCTCTGCTCCGCTCAGGTAGGGTCTCCACTCGTTGAATGCCTCAATGATGGCCATAAGCTCCTTGTCATGGATTGGGTAATTGAGGGCTGGTCCTGAGATCTTCTTGGACACGAATCCCACGGGGTGTCGTCCATCGTCAAAGACCTGGTAGAGTTCTGCTCCAACAGCGAAGTCTGAGGCGTCCGTCTCGACGTAGAAGGGTCTGCTGAAATCTGGCATCCGTAGCACAGGTTCGCTGCTGATAATGTTCTTGAGCTGTTCGAAAGCATCTTGTTGTCGTTGTGTCCACACGAAGGGGGTCCCTTCGCCAGTCAGCTCGTGTAGAGGCTTCGCAATGCCTCCGAATCCTTTCACAAAGGATCTGTAGAAGTTGATGAATCCGATGAACATCCTGACTTCTTTCTGGTTTGTTGGTGTCGGCCAGTCCCGGACGGCCGCGAT